>JAVJIF010011525.1:0-123208 GCA_038442645.1 Agave tequilana | reverse complement strand
AAAAGGGAAGAAAAGCTTAAAGATAAAGAACAAATCCTTTTATAAATTCAGATTTGTGATAACTTGCTTCCCAAGTTATCTTGAGTTTTCAAGATAGAAGATTTGAATACAAAATTCAGAAGGAGGAGCCCAGATGAACGGATTAGAAGAGACCACGTAAGAAAGCGTGGTGCCATTGGCCACGCAATTGCCACAGAAACGCGGCTATGGCGCGTTTCCGCGGCCATTTGAATAAGTTTGGTTACAAGGTTTCGTGGGAGAGTTGTACTGGGACTCTACTTCCTATATCTCCTATAAAATACCCCTGCAGAGTAACAGAGAGGGGGATCCAGAGACTGAAGCTTAGGGTTTTTCTTTAGATTTTTCCCCTTTTCGAAATTTCTTGTATTTTCATTTTTGCTATTTGAAGAAGAATATTTTGAGGAGGGAGAGAAGCTTTATAATTGGTCAACAACATCCAATAAAAGGTTACTCATTCTTCTTTATAATTCAATTCAGTTTTTCTGCTTAGATTAATTATTTTTTCTTCTTTTTGTTTTCATGCAATTTTTCTTATTTAACATAAAAATTGAAAATAACATAAAAATGAATAACTAAATTAAACCATAGTTTGCTAAACTCTTGATCAACCCTAGTTTAGTTTAAAGGGTGAATTGATTGATATCTATTATTGTTAGAACCCTAAGATTGAAATGGTCTTCTTGAAGATGAATCGATGATTAAGTTTACTTTAATTCAGGTTGCAATTTTTAAATGGTTCTTCATAGTTCATACCTAAAAACTTTGATAGCATAATTTTAAGTAAAAAAAAACTTCTCTTATGCTATGCTTTGAAATTAGGATGAACGAATGTTTAATCTTTATTAGTGCACACTAGTTAGGGTTCCAACAGCATTCATCTTACTTGATTCTCAATTAATAATCTAGGATGGATGCTTCTTATTTCAATATGATATTCACTTTATGAGACTAATACAATAGGTTGTGGTAGATGTTTAGTAAACTATACTTCTTAAAGTTGATCAAATCTAATCAATCTCTCTTTTTCTTTTTCAAGCGAATTACAGAGAAGATCGTTCCAAAACGCTTCCATCGCATCCTTCTCTGTGGATCGACCCGTCTAGCCTTTACTGTGCGGTTACCTTGAAACGAGACTAAGATTTTCTAAACTATTTACAATACAATTTATCATTTCAATCACGGTGAAGCTACGCTCGAACGAGTTTAGCTGTAAAGCACTGAGTGTTAAGCTCATCTCCCGGTGGAGCTTTTATAGAAACCCGAGGGTTTAAGTCTGAAAACTATAGTATGAAACTGTAGGGTAGTTAAGCTCGAAGGCTGAGAAGTGGAACCTCTCAACAGAGCTATCACTAAACCCAGAGGGTATAAGGTTAAACCTACTAGATAGCCTGCAAAGTGGTTATTCTCGCATCAGAGCTACCACAAAACCCAGAGGTATAAGACGTAAGCTTATTGGATAGCTAGGCCCAAGAGCTGTGGCCAAAATATCTGCAACCTGAAAAAGCGGTAGTACAAAACATGCATATAAATAACAATAGGAGAACCGTGGAGCGGTTAAGCTAGCTACTCGCTGAAGCCATCAAAAAACCCAAAGGGTACAAGTCCAGTGACTATTGGATAGCTTTCGAAAGCCGGGCCTAAAAGATGGAGTACCTGCATAAACGTTAGTACCAACACATGCACATTACAAGTATAGTCTACCCTTATTACAAGTATCAGTCCACTGATACAAATACACGCCTTTAGAGATACAAGTATCGCCTACAACAGATACAACCAATCATCCATACAAATACAATGTATACTACTCTATACAACATTGCCCACCAAAATATAAATACCCACAAGTACAAATACATGAATCACGCACAAATAATGGTGCGCTGCCTAGCATGAAATAACAGTACTCACAATAAAATACAGTACTCGCCTATCGGTGGCTCAGGCATGGCAGTGGACACCGGGGGAACGCCGAAGATGTGAACGTGCACATGCGCCGATGAGAAAAAAAGGAAAGAGAAAATAAAAGAGAGAAAGAAAGAGGAAAGAAACTTGGAGAAAGAGAAAAAAGAGAAGGAGAATCGACTAGAGAGAGCAGAGAGAGAGAAGAGAGAAGTGAGAGGGGAGAAGCATAGAGAGAGGAGAGAAAGAAGAGAGGGGGAGAAACTTAGAGAGAGGAGAGAGAGACAGAAGAGGAAGAAAGGAAATCAACTAGAGAAAGAAGAGAGAAGAGAGAGAAGAAAGGGGAGAAGGAAAGAGGGAAAAAAAGAAAGAGGGAAGGAGGTTACAACCTAGGTGGGGTCAGGCCTGGGGCTCATGGCCAAATGAACGGCAGTCAGTTTGTGGTTACCGGCAGCCAGCGGCAGAGAATGAAAAAGTTTGGGGAGAGAAGGAAAAAAAAGAAAGAAGGAAAAAGAAGAAGATGAAGAAGAAGAAGGAAGAAGCAGAAGGAGGAGGAAGGAGAGAGAGAGGGGATGTTGGCTGGCTGGGGGACACGCCGGCGACGGTTGTGGTGGCAGTTGGGGTCCCCAGGGAGGAAGAGGAAGAAGATGGAAGGAAAAAAGAAGAGAAGGAGGAAAGAAAAAAGATAGAGAGGTGAGAGAAGGAGGTGGCTTGCCGGGGCACCGCCGGCCAGGGTGGCATCGGGGGTCCTCGTTGGCGAGGGGACGCGCCGGTGGCCAGATCTGGGTTGGGGGGCTGGATCTAGAAAAAAGAGGGAGAGAGATTAGAGAGGGGGAGAAGATGAGAGGGAGAGTAGAAAGAAGGGTGGCTTTTGGGGGTGTTGGCCGGAGTTGGGGTAGCGGAGGCTGGGTGGTCAGCTGGGGAGAGGGAGGCTGACGACTTGAGCTTGAGGGAGAGAGGGAGAAGGGAGATGGAGAAGGAAAAAGAAGATGGAGAGAGAGGAGAAAGGTAGAGAGAGGGAAATGAATAGAAGGAGGAGAAAGAATGGTTGGTGGGGAAAGGGGGGAGTGATCGGGGGATGTTGATGGGAGGCCGACCCACATGGGGAGCCAGGAGTGGGAGAAAAATAGGAAGAAGAAAAAGAAAGAAAGAAAAAATGGAAAAGGAAAAGAAGAAAGGAAATGAAAGGAAAAAGAAAAGGGAGAAAAGAAAAGAAAAAGAAGAAAAGAAAAGAAAAATTAAAATATATAAAATAATATAAAATAATAAAACGAGTCGGGCTCAGGATTCAGGGCCCAGGTTGGCCCAAGTCCAGGTCTGGACTAGGTTCGGATCTACTGAATACATGTCCAATACCCAAAATAATAAAAAAAAATACAGAAAAATAGAACAAATAAAAGCGAAAAATCGGGACACATATCTGGATACGTATCCCGGGAATGAAGTGTTACAGAGGGAGACTCTGACAATTACCCAAAGGCCTTATAAGTCTAATAAGGGTGTGAGAGATATAATAATATGGTCATAAAGAGTTAAACCTCTGGCTATCATCACTTAAAAAATAAAAGATAGTTAAGCCATTGTCTGACCCTAAAAAACATAAATAATTTTGACTAAGGGTTTTTCTAGGAATGGTGGTCCTAGAATCATTGAGGGGTTGGGGTTAAGCCCATAATAGAGTTCACTGATAGCGGGAACCCAATCTACTTAATTGGGAGCTTATTTCATGAAAGAGGTTTAATGTAGTAGAAAAAACTAGGACTGGTGATCTTGTGTGAAGCATTGACTCAGATATATTTATATCCTATAAGTAGCACTGTAGCTACTACCCCTTCTCTATGGTGATGATGCTCTTATAATACAATTGTGTAAGGTTGAGTTTAACTCAGAATAAGTCCAACACATGTACTATGGAGGGTATTACATCCAGCTGTAGTACCCTCGGAGGGCTTACCTGTTATGAAACGGACGGCCCTCATGACCAATCGCTGGGGTGGCGCAGCGGAAGCAACACAGGATCGATGAGCAATGAGAAGAAAAAAGAAAAGGGGAAGATACTCTGAAGTATAGAAAGTTAACATACAATTTAACGTAGTTTTACTAATCAAACAGATTGTGTGTACGTTCACGAGAGAAGGGAGAGAAACTTTATTAAACTTTGGGGAGTACAATTAGAAACACTTGCACCTCTCGTTAAGAATATTACAAGCCTTTTGATGGCCGTCAAGAACAGTGAAATTCTGATGGCTAAAACTTCTCACATGAATTTCTCTCTTTGATGAATTACACTTTTTAGGAATTGCTAATTCATTGAATACATTGAAGGACAACCTCAAGGGTTTATCTATAGACCACAGAATTCTCCTAATCCTATACAAACTTCATTCATACAAACCATCACCGCCTCAGAGGAAAGAAAACTCGAATCCAACTCAAGACTGAAAATAGATCTAGAAAAGTGAATAGTCAGATCTGACACTAGTTGATTAGGCCTTATTATAAGTTGACTAATAATATGTATTAGTCGGTTATACCCAATTATTAATCGACTACTCTGATAAAGTCCGAGAACCCAACTCCCTATTTGCAAGACCTAGTCGACTATATCGATGTATAAGTCGACTAATTCTTATCATTAGTCGACTATACCAAGTATAACTCGACTAATATATGCACAACTTCTTGTGCACATTCGTTCTTTGATCTCTGAAGTTATGTCTACCTTCACGACATATTCCAGTCATAATCCTAACAATCTCCCCTTGACTTGAATTCAACCAAGTCCGAGAATAGTCACCATTCTCCATGTGCTCACATCAATGCACAATTGAACAAATCTTAACTTTATCTCCATCTCACTCTCTCTTCTCCATAACCCCCTCATGGGTTCACAACTTGATCAAGTCGAATAAGTTCAGGCCCAACCTGAACTTGATCACCCCACAATCTCCTTGATCCACGTAAGATTTATAAAAATTTGCTCCACCATAGGAGTAACGATCTGGACTTTCTTATTTTGCACCGATGCTACCTAGTCCCAATCTACGTTCGAGGTAAAACTAAAATCCGAGCTTAAAACCATCATACTCTCTGATTGTCCCACAACCTCCAATCTTGAGGCCGAGGATAACTGCAATCCACCAACTCTAACCTCTGAATTTCGCAACATGTAAATATCACTAACACATTCGGCTTGAAACTTCACATGAGCATCTTAGAAAACTTCCATAAGATCACCTTCAGAACTGAAACTGAATACTTCTCCTTGTAGAGTTTCAAGAGAGATGAGATTGTATCTTGGTTCAGGAACATGACAAATGCCTTGAAGAATAGTGATGCATCCATCATAAGACCGAAACTGGATTGTTCTTTCACCAATCACCTTTCTCGTAGTAGAATTTCCAATGAAGACTTCTCCTAATTGAACCGAAGTATATGAGGAGAACATCTTTATATTGAAACTGATATGCTGTAAACATCTAGAGTCGATTATCTATCTATCTATCTTTGTTACCGATTGATCTGTCTGTAATAGATGGAATGTCGGACTTTTCTTCATCTCCTTTAGCCAGTTTAGTGACACTAGTATCTGGTTGTTTCTTCCTTCGTGTCCAACAATCAGCTCTAATGTGCCCCTTCTTGTGACACCAGTTGCACACTAAATTCGTGCGTTTTGAGTTACCCGTGGAACTTTCATTATTACGCTTCTCCTTTTAAAAGTGACTTGCCTAAAATCATCACGATGAGACTCAACCGTCAACTGATTGTCAATTTTGTTCTTATTAAGCAGATGCTCCTTGACCTCCTTGACCTTAGTAGTTAATTTGCCTCCATAGATGATAGCTTCTCTAAAACTCTTATATGAAGAAGTTAAAGAACGCAGTAATAAAAGTGTTTGATCCTCATCTTCTATCTTAATCTCTATCATATCTAAATCATTGAGAATAGAGAAAAATTTTACAATGTGAGATTTGATAGGTGTACCTTTATGCATGTGGAGAAGAAAGAAAGACTGCTTCAGAATCAACCGATTCGCCAACGACTTCTTCAGATAGTAGTCCTAAAGTCGTTTCCATAACGAGTATGTTGTTTTCTCCATAGAAAACTCATCCAACACTTCTTCCGCCAAGCAAAGCTGAATAGTCGTTAAGGCTTTCTCATCCAAGTTTCTTCCCTCATGTCTTGAGGCTTTTTCTTCCTCTCGAGTAGTGCTTTCTTCAATCCGCTCTAGGTCGGGATGGCGTTCATTCTAATCATCCACCTGTTAAAATTGATGACACCATCGAACTTCTGAATATCAAACTCAATCGCAGATCTTCACATTAACCTTACTCTGATATCAATTGTTATGAAACGGATGGCCCCACACCAATTGCTGGGGCGGCACAGTGAAAACAACACTGGATCGACGAGCAACGAGACAAAAAGAGAATGGCGAAGATATTCCGAAGTATAGAAAACTAATACATAATTTAACGTGATTTCACCAATCAAGCACTTCGTGTGTACGTCCACGAGAGAAAGGAGAGAAACTTTATTAAACTTTGGAGAGTACAATTAGAAACACTTACACATCTCGCTAAGAAGATTACAAGCGTTTGATGGCCGCCAAAAACAGTGAAATCCTTATGGCTAAAGCTTCTCATACGAATCTCTCTTTGATGAATTACAACCTTTAGAAATTACTAATTCATTGAATACATTTAAGGCTAACCTAAAGGGTTTGTTTATAGTCCATAGAATCCTACTCCTATACAAACTTCATCAATACGAATAATCACGACCTCAGAGGAAAAAACTCAAATCTAACTCAAGACTTAAAACAAATTCAGAAAAGAAAACAGTCAGACTAGGCCTTAGTATAAGTCGACTAATAACATGTATTAGTTGACTATAGCTAATTATTAGTTGACTACTTTGAGAAAATACGAGAACCCAACTCTGTAATTGCAAGACCTTGTCGACTATACTGATATATAAGTCGACTAATTCTTATCATTAGTTGACTATACCAGCTATAAGTCGATTAATACTGTGCACAGCTTCTTGTGCACTTTCGTTCTTTGATCTTTGAAGTTTTATCTAACTTCACGATGTATTCCAGTCATAACCCTAACATTACCTATGTGAAAGGAACCGTGATGACCGCGGTTGAGAAGGCAGGGCTAACTCCTAGAAACTCTCATGAGTAGATTATTATGAGCATGACCTTTAACGCTCAATCTGCCCGCTCAATCTGCCCGCTCAATAAATGAAGACTTATTGTGTGTGTCTTTCATCATTATCTAGTTAAAGAGGCCTAATTTAAGGCATAATCTATTATGCCTCTCAGGTGGCGTGAATTCATTAAGGGTAAATTCAAGACTACAAGTTATTTACCTTGAATCCACAATATGATGTTGCCTGACTTTATTCTTGTCTAATGATTTGATGATTTGTTTTATCATGTATTATTGTTATTTTATGTTTTTATTGAAACTCAAGTTTTTTGTGGGGGGGAAGGAGGGGTTTAGAATTTTGAGTTCAAAATCAATAAAACATTTTATTTTAGGTTCATTCATTTTTACCAAATCAAATGAGATCAAGTCTCACAAGATACATTCGGGTGAGGAAATCTCTCAACTACCCGATTGTGTGGTCATAAAGATCTTATACGGTATAACCACTGGGGGGGTTAAAGCTTATAAATAGAGCTCTCTTTCTAACAGTAAGAGATACAACACCCAATAATTCTCTCTTGTTTCCTTCGAGCTTTTCTACTGCACTCATTTACAACTTGAGAAGTTTTCTTTTAAACTTAACTTTTTCTTATAAATTAGTGGGTAACAATTCTCTATTTGAGCAGAGGCCTGTCTTTCATGTTCTAAGGTAAGTGTTGGTGAATTCGGGGGATCTTTTACCACTAGAGGACAAAGTTGATATGCATCCGGATGATTGGAGTAGACTTTTAATCATTTAGGGCAGCAAAATCGCGACTGCATTCCCCATGATAGATTTTTTTTTTCTCTTAATTTATTTCTAAGATATTGCATGCTGGAATAAATTTAATAATTCTTGTTTTGTTTTAATTTAATTTCGTGGGAAATTGCATGTTTAGAAAATACTACAACATTTACACAACAGATTTGAGTTCTATCAGCAACAATAGAAAAGAGGATTTTAAATATAGCAAAGGTGTTAACATCCCCAGGATGAGTTGAAGTTATTAAAAGGTCTCCAAGACTCCAAATTTTATAGAAAGTTACGGGGGAAAAAATGAACAGTGTCATATTTTTGGAGTTTTCGAGATAGTTCGGCCAAAATAGAATTAGTCCTGACCAGCTCCAAGTTCAAGTTGTCATAAAAGCTTAAGTTCATTAAAATTAAGTTGCTCTAAATTCTTCTTGGTATTGCCAAGAAGTGCCAAGAGGCAAAAGGGAGAGTACCTCTGCTCTCTACTTCCTACTTTTAGCTCTTGTACTACACCATTCTAATTATCTGATTTCCAAAAGGCAAAAGACACTGTAATTCTTATGAATCTAGTAAAGAATGTTTGGGTTCGGTTCATGTGTGTGAGCCACACACACATACAATAAGAAGGCCAATCACGCGTTGACACGTGGATTGGAACTCTTATAATCTATTATGATATGTGTGTGAGGCCTACATATAACATATTATAAGAGGATTAATACACGTGTCAACGCGTGATTGATCCTCTTATTGTATGACCATACATTATTTTTTATTAAGAAAGTATTTTTTATTGAGACTATTTGCACAACAATGAGGAAATCAATATCGTTAATCAATGCGCCAAGTTGTCTCGCCTAACAAAATTTCCTCTCCTCCATCACACGTGCTCCAAAATCCTAACACGAGCTATGGTTGGATTGGGTCAAAGGTTTACCCTCAACCCAACCCGAGCCCACCGCATACCTAACCGCAGTCAATATACATACATAATACATATTATATGAATTCAGATTTAGTCACGTACATACGGATACATACAGTATTTTGAATCTCGTGGCTTCTCAATCGAACAAATGGCATCTGATAATAACATAGAACACGTTGATGACTGCTTCTGATAGACCATTTCCATTCTTTTTTGTTGCGTACCCTTTCACGCAAACTGCACCCCAGCGTTGAAGTTATCACGTTCTTGCACTCTCTTGTGATCCCATCGACTAGTCATCAACCAAGTTAATTGGAAGAAAAAAATGAAAAATGAAAAAAATGTGACCCCTCGCTAAAATTTTAAATTTTGTCTAGTTGCCCTCTTATCTTGACTTTTATTCACTTTTCACCTCCCTCCGCATGCCGGAAATTATAAACATCTAGGGCATGTTTGACTGCTGTAAGTGACCGTAAGTCGAAAGTCATAAGTGGTGAACTCTTTTACAGTTGTAATGAATTTTACGCACGTAAGTTTTACGGTGTTTGATTGATAATCTGAAATTGTCAGTGAGAAAGTATATTGTATTTAACAGTATTTCGTTGAAAATATGTAAGCCGTAAGGGGAAAGTAGAGCATAAAACTAAAATATTAAAATATATTAAAATATTAATATTAAAAATATTAAAATACTAAAAATATTAATATTAAAAATTTTAGATTATAAAAATATTAATAGTAAACTAAAATTAATTATTAAAAATATTTAATATTGCAATCTAATATTAAATATAATTAAATTCATAATTAAAATATTAGATTTCAAAATTAAAAAATTAATTTAATAATAAAAAAGATTAATTTTATATCAAATGTTACTAATCTAGTAATAAAGAGATTCAATAATAAAATTATTAGAATAATTAATAAAAATTTAATCTGATAATTAAATTTAATCTAATAATTAAAAAATATTTCTCATAATTAAAAAAAATAATTTAATAATTAAAAATATTAATTATATTTAACTGCCTGCATTTTACGACTTACGGCTTTATTGTAAGTGATTTTATTATAATTACATTTTATCACTTACGGTGCAATTACGAGAACAAACACTCCATTTCTCGTGTATTCCAGCAAGTTTGAAGTTCCTACTGTTCACCTTTAGAAAAATACTACTGTTTCCTTTAGAAAAATCAACTCTCCAGAAAAGAGACTTGACGTTAGCGTAGACTAAAATATATTGCTCGAGGAATGGGAGGCCTAAATCACGACTTTTTCCTTGTAAAATTAGTAAAGCGAATCTCAATCTTATTTTTTCATAAATCAAGGACACCACTTCCCCCAACTTTGCACGCTGTTTAAAACTATAGTCCCCGTTAGCTCTACGCAATTATTGCACTTTGTACACTACAACAGTACAGTACAAGTCTCGACCTAGTCAACGGACACATTTCCAAACTCAACTCACATCCAAATCCCCCTTCCTCAAATCCCCCCTCTCTCTCTCTTCTCTGTCTCAAATCTCAACATGCAGATCCACCCCACCACAAGAAACCTCCTCCACAAACTCCAATCATTGTGGAGGAAGCAAAGATCAAGATCACCGAACAAGATCAAGAAGAAGACGTCATCACCATCATCATCAACCAGTTGGTTAGCACTGTCTGAAATGGAAATCCAAGCCCAGCTGAAGCAAGTGTTCGACATCATGGACGCGAATGGCGACGGCAAGATATCCCCCTCCGAGCTCGAGCAGCTCATGCTCTCCCTCGGCCACGACAAGTCCACGGCCTCCACATTAGCCGAGGGGATGGTCAGAGTGGCCGACGTCGACGGCGACGGCCTCGTCGATCTGGAGGAGTTCATGCAAGCTCTAGGGGGCGACCAGCTGAGGTCGTCGTGCACTAGCAGGGAGGATCTTGAGGAGGCTTTCCTCGTGTTTGATGAAGATCGAAACGGGTTCATATCGGCGAAGGAGCTGCGGAGAGTCCTTGAAGGGTTGGGGCTGGGGAAGTGCAGCGTTAGAGAGTGCAGGGAAATGATACGGAGGTTCGATAGGAATGGAGACGGGATGGTGGATTTTGAGGAGTTCAGGTCGCTGATGACTACGTCGACAAGGCTTGGGTCTTGAGGACTGGTTTGATGTTTTCCAATCAAGTAAGAGCAAGTGTGATAATTAATTCTGAGTTGTAACAGATGTGAAGGGTTTGGTGATTGATCTTCCTCTCCGTTTTCTTTTCTCTCTTCTTTTTTCCTTTTTTTTTTTTTTTGCTTTCCTTTCTAAGTTATTACTCGTGTGCTTTAAGCAAATTATATATTTTAAAAAAACCTACGATTTCTCGGTGAAAGAAGAAGACAAGTTCTATAAAATTACTGTAAACTTTTACTTAACGTTAGAAGATTATTAAAATTTTGAAAAATATATATAATAAACTACTACCATAGATTATGACTTTTTATAGTGGTATGGCAAATAGAGCTTTTATGAAAAATCATGATAGTTTATTATATTTTCAAAAACTTTTGAATATTTTTTGAAATTGGAGGAAAACTTTCTGCCTTTTCTATACCTTTTTCCATCAATCAAAATACTAAGAAAAAGGGAAAGAGAACCCCTCTTGCTTTTGGTGTCACATGGAATGCTTTTAAATTCAAGAAAATGAAGCGGAAATCTGTTGAAAAAAAAAAAAACAACCCGTCAGCCTTTTTCGTTTCAATTCAAACTTGCTTGCCTCTGCTGTAATAATTGATCATCTCTCACTCTCTGGGTCTCTCTGTAAATAATCAACTCTCAAACATAACCAAACAACTTAACTTTTATACTTTTTAGGGAAAAAAAACCCGAATCAAGTACTCAATGGGGGCGACTTGACAACAAATAGACAGTTCTATAATAATATCCGGTTAAAAAACAAGAATATCATTCCACCCACTAAAACTCTTAATAGATTGATAAGAGGGGCGGATATTGGCACCTACCAAATTGATAAAGACCCCCATCCAATAATTACGAAACTGTCATTGATTTTTTGGATAAATTTAGTCACTGGGTAAAAGTAAAATACTTTCTCCTTCTTCCTCCTCCTTACACGACGAGCGGCGACAGCAAGCAGTGAGCGGCAGCGGTCTGACGGTCCTCCCTCTCTTTCCCCTGTCTCCCCCTCCCCATCTCCTTACTGCCCTCCCCCTCCCTCCTCTCCCACCTCCCTCCTCCTCGCCGGCGAGGAGGAAGGGTTGAGGGTTAGGAGGGGGACGGGTAGGCCTCCTCTCCCCTTCCTTCCCCGTCTTCATCCTCCTCCACACCGTCAGATCTGGCGGTGAGGCAGGGGGGAGGGCGGCGAGGCTGGGGGGAAGGGCGGGGGGAATAGCAAGGGGGGACAGCGATGTGGGCGGGGTACGATTGGGGGATGAGGAAGAAGGAGAGGGGAAGGAGAAAGGGCTATTTTTGAAAATTTTAGGAAAAAAATAAGAGGCGTCTTTATCAATTTAGTGGTGTATTAATCAAATGGGTACATTTATCAATTTGGAGGGTGCTAATATCCGCTCCTATTGATAAGCCAGTAGCTATGCCAGTAGCCAGTAGCTATAGAAAAA
Source organism: Agave tequilana (assembly GCA_038442645.1). NCBI lineage: Eukaryota > Viridiplantae > Streptophyta > Magnoliopsida > Asparagales > Asparagaceae > Agave > Agave tequilana. The sequence continues at coordinate 110,805 of JAVJIF010011525.1, read as the reverse complement.
AGAAATCAAACCATTGAATTTCCTCATATTTGTTATATCATTTAACAAAGCAATTTTTTAGTTTTTATAAAACTTGAAAATGTTTCTTGTCAAATCTTTTGACCTTAAAAGAATTATCCATCAAATATTATTCTTTACATGCTCTCATTATCAAAATTTGATCTCTAGCGAGTATTATACACGTTTTTTGTTGTAAATATTACTTAATTATGTGATTGTGTTAAATTAGAAGTAGGAATCTTTTATGAATCATTAGATTAGATCTACGGTTAGATTATATCCAAGGGTATTTCCAAATCCTAGAATGACTAATATAAAAAAAAAGGTCTACAGAATCTAAAGTTCCCTAGCGTTCTTTCCTCTCTCTCTCTTTTTTTTTTCCTTTTATCTCTAACTATTAAAACTCTCTATGACACATTATCAGCATGATAGCCTTAAGAAGAGAAGAAGATAGGATCGCCGACAAGGAGAAATACTGCGTCGGTAAAATTGATCTGAATTTTTCTTTATTTTTTGCTTGCTTTTATTTTAATATTTTATGTATATTCTCTAGTCTGGTCGATTTGAATTTTTATAGTATATGAAAAAAATCATAGAGAATATCATATCCAAAATTCATATTAATCCAACAGGCTGATCTTAAACTATTCTAGAAATATTACTGTTATTTGTATTTTATTCTAGATCTAAATTTTGATCTTGTATAATTTGATTTATTAAGATTGAGAGTATGAAAGAACCCTATCAATTTGTGATTTTATGCTGATACATTATTATTCATGTGATTCATACATGAATTTTTTTATGATGTTCTACATGAATTTTTTTTATTTAAAAGAAAAATACCAAGTTATGAAAACTTGTGAGGCACGTTTGTCAAGTTATTTTGGTTAAATTGATGTGGTAAAATTGAATAAGATTGATGTTATCAATGCTCCTCAATTGTCAATTTTGAAATCAAAATCATGTACAATCACATGACATATGATTAGCATACATGCAAGATTATCTCCATTCGCTATATATATATATATATATATATATATATATATATATATATATATATATATATATATATATATATATATATATATATATATATATGTATTGTTATATTGCGTTCGAGAAAGCAGATACAATGAACTGAAAGTTCATATTAATCTCGAACTAGAAGTTCTGAGTATGCCAATATGGAACCCGTCGTTTTCCTAAAACACATCAATCATGACATAGCTAGAAGTTTACATGAGTAACCATTAACCATACCATGTTATAGAACTTGAAGTTCTTATTTAGATGCTTTTGGATGTTCCTATATTCAAAGTACTAACGAACACAACTTGTTCCATTCTTATCGAGATTATCAAGACTCAATAAGCCAAATTTTACTGTTTTGAAGATCTTTGAAAGAAACTACTTGAAGTAGGCATAAGATGTAAAGCTCTATTTGACTGCCAAGAAGTTGCGAGCTACCATTGAGCCGAAAAATGAGATGGAGAAATCCGACAAAGCCGCAACTATAATCTTCATCTGAAGATATATGCCTGATGCACTCCAGACGGTATACCTCACTGAAGAGGATCCCATGGCTCTCTAGATCATTCTTGAGGAATGTTTTGACCACCAGAAAATGATCTACTTGTCTGAAGTAAGATATGATTGGCCAAACCTTCATTTTCACAATCTTTTCTTAAGTTTTGTAGGGAAAATTTGACTAGGACTGATCTCCTGGAAAAGACTTTCTCAACCTTTCATACCCCCATTATGCTCCTGCAATAGCAATATAGGGACTAGAAGCTCACCAAGTTCTCTAAACTGATAACTATCCTAGTTTTCGTTGAAAAGAATAACAATCTCTTGATGACGAATCATCAATCTCACCCTACTGAAGAACTTTCGACAGATGTGTTAGTGTCTTTCACTAACTGTTAGAATGAGCTTTCAACGGCTTATCTGAATGCTTTTGACAGTGTTTTCCAGAGAACTCAAAGAATTTCAGAATATACTGACTTTCAGCAGCTGTGTTAGTGTCTTTCACTAACTGTCAAAAAGTGCTTTCGACAGCTCCATTTGTGACTTTCGACAGCTTCATCCAGAAAGATCAGATGATTTTAGAGATGATTAACTTTTGTCAGCTTGAACCGTGACCTTCTACAGCTCGAACCCTGACTTTCGATAGCGTTGTCCAGAAAGTTCAGTTGTTCTCAGAACTGTCTAATTTTTGATAGCTAAGCCTTTGTATTTTTATCCAGTCGATAGTGCTTTTGACAACCCATATATAATCTTTTGAAAAATGGATCTCTTATTATTTTTGAATATTAATTAATCGAATAAAGTTTCTTTTATACATCTAACTGATTCAATTAATTTATATTTAGGTATGCAAGTGGGAAAGTTAGTTGTCTATTTGATAGTGCTATTATGCACACCATTCTCCGTGAGCATAGATATTTTTCTAACTTAATATCTAATCTGATCACAGCTCTCTGACAACCATATCAAGCATGTTGAACCTGAGGGCCATGAAATAGCCCATCTCCTGTTATCAAATGGCGCAGAATTTACGATTAAAGAGGCCTTATTATCATCCCGTACCAGAAGAATGTTATTGAGTTTTAAGGATATTCGAAAAAATAATTACCATGCTGAAACTATTGAAGAAAATAGAATGAAATATCTTTGCATAATTTCCTATTTATATGGTCAGAAGCGTATTTTGGAGAAAATATAATGCCTCCCGAATGGACTGTATATCACAACCATTCGCTCGATTGAGGCTAACCATGTCACCTGCTAGAAGCTGGTGGACTCGAGTTCTTATTTACTATGGTACGATAGGTTGAGACACCCAAGTCGACATGATGTACCGTATCCTTAACTCATCACATGGACATCCCCTTTCTAGTTAGGACTTCGTGTATTGCAACACAATTTACCAAGCATGCTTATTGGAAAATTGATGACAAGACCATCACCTGCAAAGATAACCAAAGAACCCATTCCTTTTTTTCGGCAGGTACGAGGGGACATTTATGGAACAATCTAACCACCATGCTAACCATTTCATTATTTTATGGTGTTGATTGATGCATCAACATGCTGGTCACATGTTTGTTTATTGTCCATCAAAAATATTATTTTTGCTAAACTTCTCACCTAGATCATTAAATTAAGGACTCACAACCTGGATTATCTGATAAAGTTCATAAGACTGGATAACACTAGCGAGTTTACATAAAAAATATTCGATGATTATTGCATGTCCCTTGGTATTGAAGTCGAACATCCTATCTCACATGTTCACAATGAAAATGGTCTCGCAGAAGCGTTCATAAAGCACCTATAATTGATCACAAGAATCTTGGTTATGCGCACCAAGCTTCCTATTTCTGAGCTACGCAAATTTGCATATAGCCATGTTGATACGCTTGAGGCCCACTGCCACCCAACCTTTTTATACATTACAACTGGTGACTGGGTATGAACTAGATATTTCATACTTAGGCTTTTTTGGGTGCACAGTTTACATACCAATTGCGCCACCGTAACATACAAAAATAGGTCCTTAACGTAGGAAATGGGTCTATGTCAGTTATGAATCCACTTCCATAGTTCGAATTTTAGAAGTCTTGACATGCAATCTCTTTAACTCTCGATTTGCAAATTGTCACTTTGATGAGATAGTTTTCCCGTCGTTAGGAGGAGATAAGAATGTCAATGTTTCTAAAAAATGACACGAATTGACGTGGACTGTCCCCACTACTAGATCTCTATACTACACAATATGATAAGGAAGTGCAACAAATTCTAGATCTTCAGAGTATTGCTTAAAACATACTAGACACTTTCTCTGCTCTAGATAAAGTGACGAGATCATATATATATATATCTACTGCAAATGTGCTTGCAAGGATAAACATCCTCGTAGGACGCAATATCATCCACAAAGGGTGAAAAGTCCCATTAGGGCGTACTGTCAGTGACAGACAGCGTACACGGGGGCTAGCTAGTCATCTATTGATGTCGAAAGGTGGGGCAATAAACAACAGTATTTTCAGATTGACTTCCAGTTGGATTCCTGAAGGGACAATAATTTTTGAAGGCCACTTTAATTAGTTCTTTTAATTTATTTTTATTTTATTCTCTTAAGATTAGAAATAGTTTTCCTAAATGGATGATGACTTTTTTAATTCTTTTTATTTTCTTATAGGAATATGTTATAATTTTCTAGTAGAAGTAGTATTTTTCTTATAAGCGTTGTATCCTTGTTTTTGTATTCAACAATTATTCAACTTTGATCATTAAATTTTGAGTTTATCTCCTCTATTGCTTATGGATTTGAGTAAATTGCTCATGGATTTGAGTATTATGCTCGTGGATTCGAGTACGTTCCTACCTGAAGGTTCCCTCCAGGGTTCATTGGTGCTAAAATGAGATCTAACTAGTGTTGTTCACTTTCCCGCTCCGTGTCAAGTGGTATCAGAGCTTCGGTAAATTTTATGACAATGGCAGGAGATGGTGATGAATCACAAAGCATTCCGCAATGGTGGGTGCTGTTGGAGGGACGATCAGCGCTCTTGAATCAATCTTGGGTGGCAAAGTCCAAGAATTCAAGAGATTATCCCTCAAGATCGGTGATCGAAATCTAACCGATGGTACGTGTCAAAGTGGACGTGATCGTTCATCAATCAATCTTCCTCCACCACCTCCACCTTCATATCCACCACAACGACCACACCATATCATCTGTCAACTAATCTTCCTCCACTAACTCCACCCTCACATCTACCATAGCAACCACCACTATGTCACCCATCTACTATTTTTCCTTAACTACCACTACTATACACTTTACATCCATCGACAAAACTACAAATTGTATTATTCAGATATTGCAGTGCAACCAAAAGACCTCCGACACTACACAACGACATCAGATCTTTTACTTAAGGTGTTCGGTTAAGGATAAGGTGTGCAACCTCATCATCGACAACAGAAGTTGCAAGAATCTCATTTTTAGAGCACTAATGGACTACTTGAAGGTAGAGACAGAACCACATCCTCATTCTTACACCATTGGTTAGGTCAAGAAGGATCTCTCCTTCAAGGTAACAAATTTATGTCATGTTCCTATTTCATTTGGCATGTTCCTATTTCATTTGGCAAATATTATCAAGATAATGTTCCTTGTAATGTGGTTGACATGGAAGCATGCCATATTTTTTGAGGAAACTATGTCATATTTTTTTAGGGAGACTATATCATCATGATATTGACGCCACCCTCAGAAGTAAAAAGAACTATATATTCAACTGGAAGGGCAGAAGAATTACCATGAGATCAATTCCATCTATCATAAAAGAATTAAAAAAACAAAGCAAAGATCTGTTTTAGTAGTCAAAGAAGAAGTTACTCCATCTACTAAAGTTTCAGAGAAGGTAAAACTATTATTGGAACAGTCCAAAGGAGTTGTTCACAATAAGCTACGAGAAAGATTATCGTTTATAATTGGTACAGAACATCATATAGATCTTATTCCTAAATCCCGTTTACCAGACAAGGAGATGAAGTTGGAACATGTGAGAGAGCATAAACCACTTTGGCAATATAGTGCATCTATTCTGCATGATTTCAAAGATCCTTTCATGCAGAAAGAGAATGCTCGAGATGCAAACTTTTAATTTTTCAAGTTAATATCACTTACTATTGGCACATGGGCAGGATGAAAGCATGATCCATCATTAACCTAAGAAGATGTATGACTTATCGAGTTAGAAGTGAAAAATATACAGATTTTCTAAGGTGATACCCATGTAACACGACTATAGGCGTTCTACACAGTGTGCCAAATTATATCATCAATTTGCACTTTGGATGCTCTTCGAGGTAGATCAAGATTTTGGGATCACACTTTTTCTCATGTAGAGTTTACTAAAGATGACATCGTTCATGATTCGATTGAAACTCGAGGGCTAGTTCTTTTGAAAAGGGATGGACTGATATTGGAGAGCAGGGAAACAAACAACAGGATTTTCATATTGACTTCCAGTTGAATTTCTGAAGGGACAAGGATTTCTGAAGGCTTCTTTATTTAGGAAAACCTAAAGAAATTCTTTTAATTTATTTTTATTTTATTCTCTGAGGATTAGAATTAGTTTTTGGATTCTTTTAATTCTTTTTATTCCTTTTAGGAATAGATTGTAGTTTTCTAATAGAAGTAGTATTTTTCTTATAAGCCTATAGACGACCATTGTATCTTTATTTTTGTATTCAATAATTATTCAACTTTGATCAATAAACTTTGAGTTTATCTCCTCTATACTCTGGATTAGAGTTGCCTACCTTTGCTCACAGATTCGAGTAAATTGCTCATAGATTCGAGTGTTGTGCCTGTGGATTCGAGTACGTTTCTACCTGAAGGTTCCCTCCGGGGTTCGTTGGTTTTAGAACGAGATTTAACCGGCGTTGTTTACTTCCCGCTTCGTGTCATCTGTTCCCGGCCAAAAGTGGGGAGATCATTAGTTCGAAGGATTCACATCCCCGAAAGAGGAGAAACTTGGCACAGGAATCCATCTGAGATGGCTATATCAACCTATCCATCTCATGAAATTATTTCAGATTATGAAAGCGTCCTGGAAGAGATGAGTGTCAGAGGAGAAGTGGCACAACTTCCTATTCCTGAGAACCATAAGATCTCGGTCCATCATACATGCTTGTATGAGATTGAAATCGGAATAAGATTATCATTGATGATTTATTTGTATTCGCGATAGCTATCTAAATTATGAAAAGCAATGACATCGAACCTCATTCTATTAATGAATGCCAACGCAGAACAGATTGGTCTAAATGCAAAGAAGTAATCCAAGTCGAATTATATTCCTTAAATAAGTGAAAAGTGTTTGGACCTAAGTTCTTACATCATCCAATGTAAAACTTGTCAGATACAAGTGGGTGTTCGTAAGAAAGCGTATTGAGAAGAATGGAATAGTGCGATATAAGACATGCCTCATAGCGCAAGTCTTCTTTCAATGCCCCGGGATTGATTACGAGGATATGTACTCTCCCATAATAGATGTTATAACATTCCACTACCTCATCAGTTTGGTAGTTTTTGGAATACTGAATATGCAGCTTATGAATGTGGTTACATCGAATCTCTATGAGAATCTTGATATAGAAATTTATATAAAAGTTCCTGAAAAATTTAAGCTAACAGATTCAAATAGTTCTAGACCGCGGAACACCCTCTCGGTTCCTTTAAGGCGTTCACTATATGGATTGAAATAATCCTGATGGATGTGATATAACCATCTAAGTGAATATTTGATTAGTCATGAATATGAGAATAATGAACTATGCCCATGCATGTTTATTAAGAAATCACATTTTGAATTTGCGACTGTTGCAGTATATGTCGATGACATGAAACTCATTGGGACTCTGGAAGAGCTTAAGAAAATAGCATCGCACCTGAAGTCGGAATTTGAAATGAAAGATCTTCGAAAAAACTCAGTTTTGTCTTAGCTTGGAGCTCGAGTATTATGTGGATGGTATTTTGGAACACCAATCAATCTACACTCAAAAGGTATTGTGATGCTTTAATGTGGATAAAACAAAACCTTCGAGCACACCCAAGGTCATCCGTACTCTAGATACTATATGAGACCCATTGCGTCAAAAGAGGGATGAGGAAGAGGTATTATTCTTTTGAAGTTTCATATCTGAGCACAATTGGCACTTTATTGTACTTGGCTCAATGCACTAGACCAGACATCTCGTTTGTTGTAAAACTGTTTAGCAAGATATAGGTCTGTGCAACCACGTCACTACTGGAATGGCATCAAATACATATTTTGTTACTTAGAGATACTTCAGATATAGGCTTATTCTATCCATATGCATCTCAAAATGGTTTAAACCCCCATGAACCTCGAAATGATGCTTGCTCATGTAGGTTTTGCTGATGGTGGTTTTATGTCTGGCTGACATAAGGCATGTTCCTAACTTGTTATGTCTTTAACACTGGAAATACGGCGATATCTTGAAGGTCTACGAAACAGAATTAGTCGCCACTTTTTCAAATCATGCCGAACTCATTACCCTTCATGAAGCCACTCGTGAATGTGTTTGGTTGAGGGTCGTTATTGAGTATATTCAAAGTACTAGTGGGTTATCTTCTATCAATATGCACCAACAACTATCCATGAAGAAATGTCGCATGCATCGACCAGATGAAGAAAGAATATATCAAAGGAGATAATACCAAGCATATTGCACCTAAGTTCTTTTTCTCACACCAACAGCAAGAATATCAAAATATTGAAGTCAAGCAGATTCGATCTCAAGACAACCAAGTAGATGTATTCACCAAGTCGCCACTGAAGTCTACCTTTCGGAAATATGTTTAAAATATTGGATTTCACAAGTTATCTAAATTGCTACATATGTAGTCCTCAGGGGGAGTTATGTTAAACTCAGGGAGAGTATCCAAAAATGCACTCACTTGATCTTAGTGTACTCTTTTACCCTTCGATCAGGAATATTTTTTTCCACTGAGTTTTTGTTACCTGGCAAGGTTTTAACAAGGCACCTTCATTGGATGGTTATACCCTGCGTTTTGTTATCATATTGCCTCATGAAGATGGTATGTATGTATCCGTACACTATTTTTCCTTCAACCTCAATTTTTTTCCCATTAGGTTTTTTCGGGTAAGGTTTTGGTGTAGCATTCGTTTAATATATTATCCCCACAAACATATGTTTTGCTCATGAACCGGACGATTCGACTTCATCAACAACAATGTATTTTGAGATTCTAATGTGACTACTACTTGACTTTTACACACTCAAGGAGGAGTGTTGTATATATTACTTAATTATGTGATTGTGCTAAATTAGAAATAGGAGTTTTTTGTTGGACCGTTAGATTAGATCTATTGGACCGTTAGATTGGATCTACGGCTAGATTGTATCATAGGGTATTTCCAAATCCTACAATGACTAATATAAATAAGAGTCCACAGAAGATTTTGTGGCCTCCTTTCCTCTCTCTTTACCTCCTTTTATCTTTTACTAGAAAACCCTCTAGAACAGTTTTAATAATAAAACAAAATTATATTATTTTGTTGGCGTAATTATGCTATAAATACATTACAAAAGAACTAAATTGAATAATAAAAAAATTATGATTTTCAATTTGATTTTGTATGTGATGAGAGCATATATTTTTCAGGGCCATGAGTTTATTTGTGACCAGGGTTGTTCATATGCCTACCTTGAATCAGAACCCATTTGAAACACAGCTGAAATAACAGATTTTATAGTAATGTAAAAACCTGCCCAAATTCGATCGACGGACGGGTTTTCGTTTTATTTAAAACCGACCCCATGCAAACCTGATAAAACCAAGAGGTAACACAAACTCATTACATGTATACTTAACTTCACATGTGTTTAAATAATACATAACTTTTGCATATATGTTTAACTATGCTCTTACATAATGTATCGTTTGTTAAACACGTCAAAACCCATCCAAACCTACCTCCGACTCGCTTAAAACCCAAAATAACCTGAACCGAACCCGAAACCCAATAGGCATATTTCCAAACACTCAAAATCCCACCAGGAATTCTTGTTCAGATTTAAAGTATCTTTCAAACTCATTCAACCCGATCAGTGAACAATGTCATATGTAAGGATGTATGCTTTTCAATATCTAATCAAATAACCAATCAAAAAGGTAAGTCCCACGATAGATATCCAAATTCATACACAATACCTTCAGGTGAGACATTTATGATATAAGTAATATTTGGAATTTGAATTTAGAGAGAATTGAATTAAATTATTATTAGCCTCAAAAGGCGAGAATATATACACATAGAGAGAAATCCTATTCTAATATGAACACACATCTCATAATCATATTCCCACTATAATTTATATTTGTATCCTAGCATTCCACTTCAGACTCAAGGTGGGTCAACCACAGTGAGTTTAAAGGGTGAAAACTAATAAGGTTTTGAAGTATGAATCTTTGGAAATAAATCAACAATTTACAACTATTAAGGAATATATGATAATGTAACAATCTTGTTCTTTGAATAGTAGTATTATGTAAAATAGAAATCAATCTCAATATGTTTAGTGTGTTCATGAAAACTGAATTTTTATAATTTTGATGACAGTTTGATGATCATATTGTAGAGGAGTAGGCGAAGAATAATTAACTCCCTTATCACGTAAGAGTTTTCACAACAAGATAATCTCTCAGTAATGTCAGCTATAACTCGCTCTTCTTCAACACTAGACCTTGATACCACATCTTCCTTTTTTTAGCGCGACAAAAAAAAAAGAATTATCAAGAAATACATAAAATCTTGTGATGACCAATTGTCTGTAATATCTCCAAACCAATCGACATCAAAGAAAGCATGGAGAAATGGAAGAAAAGAGAAGAGTCTGAGATATAGTGCCATCAAGATAGTGAAGAATTTCAAGTAGACCAGCATAGTGAATTGAGGTAGGTGCGTGAACAAATTGGCTTACCACATGCACTGCATGAGCTAGATCCGGTTGTATGATGATAAGATAAGCTAAAGAACTTAAAAGCTCGCGATATCAAGTAGGATTCTCTAATGGCTCACCTATATCTAGTGATAATTTTTTATGAAGTTGAAGAGCAGTATCAACAATGATACTATCAGTGAGTGTTGCACATGTCAGTAGATATGCTATATACTTATGCTGAGAAAGGAGATAGCCGTGGGTTCCATAGGCAACTTCAATATCTAGGAAGTGGCAAAGGGTCCCAGATCTTTATTCTCAAACTGTTGATGCAGATAAGTCTTCACATGCTATAGAAAAATAACAACATCTTCTATAGTAATTATATCATCGACATGGAGAAGAAGAATAGTATGATCACAAGGAGACGTATGAAAGAATATGGCATCATCAACATAACTGAATAAAACCAAATTGAAGAATAACTGAACGAAAGTTCTCAAACCACGCATTATGTGTTTGCCTTGGAAAAGAACGTTCTTGGTGTCGGTGTAAAATTTCTTTGAGTGGCTGAAAAATTACAATGGAACAATTCCGATTACAAAAGAGGGAAGAAGACTGGGTTCTCCCCTTTGTTTAAAGCTGGGTTCTTTGAGTGATGATGGAGAGTGATTCTTATTCTCCGTTGACTGACCAACTGTCTGAAAACACATAGAGGGGGGGTGAATAGGTGATATTGCTAATCTATAAACTAAATGCGCTAAATGCGGAAGCTTAAAACTATTTGCAACACACTTAGTACAACACATAAGTATAGCCGAATTCCCCGTGAAGGGCTCTGAACTAACTCCTCTTGATTCCCCTAGATATGGGTTGAGGTGCTATATGAAGCTCTTGTGGTTAAGTACAAGTGAGGCACACAAACAACCAAGCATATAAGATATAGGCAATATGAAATAATGCAATGGCACAACACAAGCAATATATATGATATGGATGAAATGATGCTATGCACAACACAAATGTAAAGAGAGAGAGTTTAGAGACAAGTGGATCAAACGCAAATACAATGATATGTTCCGAGGTTCGAGCCCCTAGCTCTACGTCCCCGCCTTCACCGAAAAGGATTTCTAATCCACTATAGGAGTACCGAACTCCTCTCTCAACCTTACAATGCCACCGAGGCAACACAACCACAATCCACCTCTACCGAAGAGGGATAAGGCCCGTAGCCAATACAACAAACACAATCACCTCTACCGAAGAGGGATCCAAACCAATACCACTCCGATCAACCTCTACCAAAGAGGGATACAACAAAAGCAAGGAGGGTTTACAACTCTTGGTGGTGTCTTTCAACCACAAACAATCTCTTTTCCCACAAACAAATGATCCTAATAGAATAGGATAGAAGATAGCTCAAGTGTGGAAAAAATAAGTGTTTTGAACAAAGAAATTCTCTTGGGAAAACACCAAAATAGATATGGAAATGTTAGATCAAAACTAATTCCCAAAACCCTAATTTCTTTGAAATAAACAAAACACTTAAAAGCAAATAGGTGAATCTTTTTAGCACTTAAATTCTTTTGAAAACTTCTTTTAAACACCAAGAATAGAGAGAAATTTTAGCTCATAAAAACTTAGTTAAAACCCCCAAGAAATGGGGTATTTATAGGCCCAACAAGAAACTAGCCGTTAGGCTGATGTGACAGCCTGACAGGCTTGGCGGTCGGCCGGCCGGTCGACCGCCAACGGTCATAAATATGACCGTTGGGCAAACCCGGTCGACCGAAATAAACAGAGAGCTCTGCTCTCAGATCCGGTCGACCGCTCGGTCGACCAGCCCATGTGCCAGCCAGACGTGCACAAGGTTGTGCACGTCGGTTGACCGTTCGGTCGACCGGCTACTGGTTCGGTCGACCGCACGGTCGACCGTCCTAGCCTGTCAGGCACAGAACAGGGTCAAAAAAATTGGGAAAAAATATTTATAAAAATCTTTTTAAGTCTTCTAAAAATCACCAAAATAGTTTTATCATTTTGCATTGATATATAAACAAGCGATAAAAAGTTTAGCTCAAATATCAATCAATATGAACTATTTTTGTGTCTTATCATTTTTACTAAAAATCAAAACTTGTATTTTATCAAACTTGAATTTTTCAATACATGAATAGGATAGTCAAAATAAGTTTGTTTAAGTCATGTAAGCATGTATGTATATTGAACACATCTAATATACATAAAAACAAAGTAAACTTGTTTTGATCAACTATTCATGAAAACTAATTTCAAAACATGAAACGTGAGTGTATTGTGCACTTGAGCATATCAACTATACTAAGCTTTACAAATGGATCTAAACACACTAAACTCTATGATACCTAAGTCTTTTGACGATCTTCATCTTCAAGTTGACTCGGTCCAAACCATCGTGATCCAACGAGCAAGGCTATGAATGATCTTGACGCTCGGCTCGGGAATCACCAAGTGAAGGCTTCCAAACTCCTCTTTTTGAAGCAATCACTAACTAATATCTTGATATATGATCTGTAACTAAAATCACAAGATTATTAGTAAACATAACTACATGAGTTAATCATCATCAAAACTAGAGAGGAAGGCCTCTGGGCCAACAATCTCCCCTTTTTGATGATGACAAAACTCATGGAGTTATATATGCATGGATTAAAGTTAAGCTTCAAAGAAGCTCCCCCTTAACTCATGCATAAACAAATAAATATAAAGAATATGCAATGAAGGCTCTTAAACATGAATGCATAGATATGCATAAACAATAAGAAGGTTCTAGATACCAATGAAATGTTCAAAAATAAAACATGCTCTAGATACCAATTAACATTAAACTATATTAAACTTAATATATGCAAAACATAAATATGCATATATAAAACTCATATAAAACTCAAAATCTTTCTCCCCCTTTTTGTCAATCATCAACAAAGGGGTAAAAACCAAAACAATAAATAAAATGTCAATGAGGGGTAAAAATCTTTCTCCCCTTTTTTGTCTAAAACTTATTTTGTCAATCTCCCCCTATTTGTCTAAAACAAAAACAAAGTCAATAAGGGGTGACTATAAACATGATGTGCCTCTTGATACCAATTTAAAAAAATGAAAAACAATATCTTGATACCAATTGAAATAATTGTTCATTTTAAACATATGATATCAATTGAAATTATTATTTTCTATCATAAAGCAAGGGAGTGGAATACTAAATACCAATTGAAAGATAAAATACGAGATTTTCTCCCCCTTTATGAAATACCAATAAAAACGATGCGTAGGCTAGAATTGAAATACCAATTGAAAAATAAGTCAATTGAAGCAAAGTTGAAGCTCAAGCCATAGCATAAATAAGAATATATGTATGGAAAATTTAATACCAATCGAAATTGATACTATTTGAAATAGAAAGCATACATACATACAAACATATATGAGTATACAAGAAATGTTTAGATTGATACCAATTGAAAGAATTCAATGATATCAATTGAAACAATAAGATCAAGTGTATATCTCATATAACTACCTCCCAATCATGATTCAAGTTTTTAAATTATTTTCATTGTAAAGCATACATGAACATGATCACCCATCCATCCGCCCGTGGATGGTAGGGGTTTTCAAAAATAGGTTTGAAAATTATTGCATATTTAAAAATCACTACCATAATGAAGAATACGAACTAGTTTAAATGAAAAAACTTATAAACTAGTACGAAATCCTTCAAGCAAGGAATAAAACAAAATTAATTTTTCATGAAAAACATGAAATCCACATGGCACTAAACACTCTAAATCATTGAAGCACATAATTATGACTCATGAAAACAAAACATGAGTAACCATAAAAAGTGAGTGTACAAATAGAGTGTGAATATCATAATCATGAAAGATAAACATTAAGCTCAATATTCCTTGAAACAAGAAAATCATAAAAATTATCAAAACTATTTAATCTTCAAGGCATATGTATGTCTTATACAAACTAAAGTATACATACATATCCAAACACAACGAATCCACAAAATATATGCATTAAGGCACGTGGCTCAAAAGGATGTATATGTATAAACAATAGCTTGGATAAAATGGACATATACATGAAGTTTATAACATGAAATCATAAAAACATGAATAACTAATTTTCATTCAAGCAAATGTCATTTCAAGGTATATGTATGATTTGTCAACACAAGAAGTATACATACATATCCCTAAACACAATTGAGTCCATAAATAAAGATTTGCATGAAAAGCAAATGACTCAAGGGGTATACATGTATATCTTAAAGTTTGGCAAAAATACACATATACATGAATTAAAACAAATCCAAAAATAGGAATACAAGTTTAAAATGTATGAATCATCAAAACTAGACTATACTAGCACATCTAATGGGAACAAATAAGCATTCAAGTACAAACATATATAGATTTATTTGTGGCCCACTATATGCACAAGTATATACCGAGTTTTAATAAAAACTAACATCTAAACATGTAATGAAATCATGAAGCATCAAAAACAAGATATGAATAAACATGAAAAACATAAACATGATCATTATGTAAATCCACATGCTATTAGAGCTATGATAAACATGATAGCTAATACAAAGGTGAGAACACAAAATAATAGTCCATATTAAACATGGATGTCTCAAAGGGCTATACATGCATGTCAAGAGTCTAATAATCATGGCATTTACATACTAATCAAAATAATGAAACATGCTATAATGAATAAAACAGAAAGCATGTAAACAATAAATAGGAGTTAGGAATCGTTACCAAAACCTAGAAGGCAACTTTCCTTGTCTTCAAAACATGGTGGTCCTCTCCACCAAACTTCCCTTGAAAGTGATGCATCCAATTGGTTCTCTTTAAGCACGGAACGCATCCACTCCAAGGTACGGCTACTCTCACGTCATGTGAGAGCCCACACCTACATTAAGCAAAGGAGGGGTGGACTTTGGTACCCATACTCTATTGGGTCCATGGGGGTTAGTCCCTTCTCTAACCCAAACAAATTTATTTGCTAAATTTGAAACATATAATCTATCAAAGCAAAATTTAGTAAGGTGGCCCTTACGTCCACAATGTCTACAAGTGTACACATGAGCATACATGTGATGATGGTGTCCGTGAGGAGCATGTGTATGCCGTGGGGGGTGAGCATGAATAGATGGAACCTATTTCTTTCGAAACAAAGTTTCCAAACGTGTGTGTCCCACTACACATTGGCTCAAAGTGGAGCCCAAACAATCAATATTCTTCTTTAAAACATTTATATCATTTTTAATCAAAGAAGAAGTGGAGCATGCAAGGGGTGATCTAGGTGAAACTACCCTAGCATGGCAAACATGGGAATCAATCTTATTTTTCAAAAACTCATTTTTCTTTAAACATACATCTAAATCATTTGAGATAGAAATTATTTTATTTTTCAAAGCAACATTCTCTTTTAAAAAAATCTAATTTTGAAGATAAACCTCATTTTTCTTCAACACATTGTTTTCCATTATGTTTGCAAAGGGGGAAAACTTACAAAAAAAAGTTTGAGGAGCTAAATTACAAGTATTCTTAAAAAGATTACAAGTAGATCTCCTCAGAGATTCTAGAGAAGTGTGCCGATAGGAGTCTGGTCAGCGCGCGATCACTTTGTCCCTTTGACGATGCGAGCGATGAGATTCCCTTCTCGCCTGGTTCGGGGAATCAGAGAACAGAAGGTTGGTAGAACCCTCTTGCTGCTTCTCAAAATCGCCTTCAATAAGGAATTCCTTCTCGCCTGGTTCCGGAGATTCCTTGAGAAGAAGGATGATGTTAGGGTATCAACACCCTGATTAGAGAAAGCAATTCTCTAAAAGGTCTCTGAATTCAAGAGCGCACGGTGCGTTATGAAGAAGCCTCTGCTTGTGGAGTCCTCCCGTATGCATGTGTGTCTGTCTCCTTGTACTCCTGGCGGGCTATTTATAGGGAGAGCAAGGGTATAATCGTCCCTTGAAGATATGAAAACAGATTGAATCAAATCTGTTTAAATCTGAAAATTAGCCTTGCTGCGAGGCTAGGATAGCTTCTGCGGAGCTAGAATTAGCAGGCCGGTTGATCTGTTTTTATCCTTTCCATATTGTTGGGAGATTCTCCTTGATCCTCTTACTCGTTTCAAGAGAGTCAAGAGATAGCGGCAATCACCTGCCATATTTGAATCCTGATTGGATTTGATTTGTTTGAATCCAATCTCATCAGGAGATTTGATTGGTCAAAGGTTGACCGTAGTAGATCAATAGCGGAGCTGCCCGCTTTGAAGCTCATAGCGGAGCTAAAGGCAATCCTTGGCGAAATCCGAAAAGAGGCTTTTCGGCGAAGCTGTCAATTAGCTTCCTGGCGAAGTTGGATGATGCTAGCCTCTCAATCGAGGCTATCTCCTTGGGCTAATGTAATGCTAAATGCTAGCATCTTAGACCTGCTGAGGTCTGTTTAGAAACGTCCCGGGCTCACTGTTCTGCTTGCTGGATCAGTGGAGTCCAAGCTGCTTCCTTGTCCCTTGGAGGTGGATGAAAACTGGTCTTCAGCTCGTCTGCCACTTGTCTTTTGTAAATGTCAACAAGTTAGACATTTATTCAGACCAATAGGAATCTTGTCTTTTTTAAGTGTCAACAAGACCCCCTTCAAAGTTTTCGAAAGTCTGCAATAGCCCAGACTTCGAAACACTTTGAACTGTTGTGATCGATGGTGTGTGGAATATGAACGTCGCCATGATGGTTGAGTTCAGCTTCACCTTCAATCCTGCTTTGGGATAAATCTGCCGAAGAATTGCACTGGATCGTGACTCTAAGTAGCTTCGCGCACGGGTAGCTCCGCATCTGGGCTTCCGGGAATAAGTTCGCTTTGGAACTCCTGTTGCCTTTTCAAAGCCAACTGTCACGGGCTGATTTACGAGGAGGATCATTTCTCCTTTCGCGCCGTTCGAGGGAGATATTCTCCGGTTGCACCTTACCAAAGGAGGATGTTTCCCTTTTTCAAGGCGCTATAAGTGCCTTTTATGAGGGAGACGTTTTCTCCCTTTGCACGGTTCCAAGGGAAAACCGTCCCTTCCATCAAGGCGCAATAAATGCCTTGAATGCATTCGAGCTTCCACGCTTGAAGTGAGAGTGCTCAGGCCATGGGGCCTATAAATAGGACACTTGAGGTCCTCTGAAGAGAAATGGCCTGCTTGTTTTCTCTTCTCTTGGTTGAGAGATATACTCAGATCTCTGAATTAGTGGGAAAGCCCATTCTGGTTCTTATCCAGCCAAGGACCAGTAAGTCTTGATCATTCAGAGACTTCACCGCTTTTAGGGAACTCATCTCCCTTGATTTGCTGCTTTAGGGATTGGCTGGCTTCCCTTGTTCTCCATCTTGCAATTGGCTGCTGCAGAAAAAGATCTCATCATAGCTTTCTGTGAAGCTATCATCTTGATTTGTTCACTACATGTTAAGTCCGCTACGCAGGCAGGACTTGGGACTTGGTCTCTTCAAAAGTTGAGCCGGTCTTGCCATATTGGTGAATGTTGAGACTGTATCTCACAAGATCAGTCTGACTTTGCCATATAGGCGAGGCTAGGACTTGGTGTTTGCTGAGCCAGCCCATTGGTTGCCGTGTAGGCGAGGCTTATCCTCTGCTTTGACTGAAATTGGATTGCTTTGACCCAAAGAACCTGACTTAGCTCTTTTGTAGCTCTTCCTGTGCTTAGTTGCTAATCTGTTCCGTTTTGCCTTGCAGTGGGCTATGTTCACCAATCTTGTGACTTGATGGAAGGAACCATAAAATTGCCTTATGCTTCCCCAGTTGAAGCTTTACTTTTAAGCAGGAGGAACAATTCGGGGCAGCGGGTGCGTGTCCCAAAGGCCGTTGGCAGCCTCTTATCTGTGATGATTCGTTCTGAGGTGAGGTTGGCTGCCGCTTTTACCGGAGATGATCCGCTTCAAGATAGTGGGCGTCGCCTGTGGGATCGCCGGCACCATTGCCGACTTTCAACTTTGGTGGCCTTTGGGGGCGATCCTCTTCGGGAAAGCGAGTATCGCGCCCGTTAGATCACTGGTATCACTGCCGATTTCCATTATACGTGATCTATCGTGTTGGCGGCGATAGGTTTTTATTGCCAGGCTTCAACAAAAATGGCCTGGCAAGGTTTGCCATTTTGTGGAGAAAAATGACCGTGTCCCTGTGGCACCATCTGTTCATATGCGAAGGGTTACGACCTTTTGCCGGAGGAAGGCCTTTCCTGTCCCGTTGATTTGGTTTGAAAGCAGATAAAACCGCTTGTATGCCTCAAATGATCCTGTTGGTCAACTGGATGTATTGTATAAAACACAACTTTGATGTAATATCAATGTACCCTTCCTGTTAAATCAATGAAAGTTCATCTTCCGATCATCTGATTTTTTGCTTGCTTTCACTGAGAGTCTGGCCATAGCTGGGCTAAACTGTGTGCGGAGCTAAGGACATAGTCCTTTCTTCGAATGATTTTCGCGAGACTGGCATGTCCCGCGAGCAGCACCTTTTTGGAGGGCTAAGGTAAGCCTCTCGGCTAAGCCCTTGAAGGATTGTGCGAAGTCCGCACTTTGCTCCTGTGCGAAGTTAACCCTTAGTGGGGTTGAACCGTCGCCCCTTGGGAAAGCGCCTCGGGCGCTTCGGGCGATGTTTCGAATTAATTCGAAACGGCGGCATGTACCCTTTTTTCGAGGCCTCAATTTAGGCGCTGATTGGCCTATAAAAGCCCGATCTGGCTGAACAGAAAAAGATCTCCTTTTTTTCAGAGAAGTTTCTATCTTTCCATCTTCTTCTTCCTTCTTTACTCAGAGTACTTTGAGAACTCTTGCATTTCTTCGATGGCGCCCAAAAGACGAGCGGGAAAAGAAGCAGCGACTTCTGCAGCGGAGGGCCCTCCTCCTCCGGTCATCGAGCGACCGATCGCTGGTAAGGAACTTTCTGATCTGATTAGAGAGTGGTCTCCATCCTTTGGAGCCGATACTCGGCCATTAGGACGATCAGGCATGATCTGTCCTCATTAGAGAATTCGTTCTCCTCCCTATTTTCCTTGTACCAGGGAGTTAAGAACTGAACAGTTCTTCTTTGGGCTTTCGCACGAAGCCATAACTTGGGCCATCTCCGTACTGTTTGAGGAAAAGGACTTGAATAAGTCCTCTCAGTCATGATGACTTTTGACCATAATGCCCTTTTGATGACATCAGCCCTCAGGGCTATACCACTTCCTGCTTAAGTGAAGTTGGTGCTTCGGATTTCTTCCTGCGAAGATGCAGTTTCATCCTCGAGATCAAGCTTCATCGAAGCTATTGCCTTGCTGGCCTTGCTCGCTGAGCGAGGCTATGCCTTAGTGAATTTTTGTATTTTCATATCCACTTGATTGATGAACTAATCATAGCTCATTCATGTCTTTGCAGTGCATTACACCTCCGGTCTCCCGAACAGTCTATTCGGGTTATCCAGTAGAGCAGATGGTAGCATCAGCTTGCGATTCCATGGAGAGGCTTCTTTATTCAGCGAGCGGAGCTCTCTTGTCCGGGATACGAGGTATACTTATTATGTAGTAAATGTATTTGATGTACCCTTTCTTGTCTCCGTTATAGTATAGGACTATACCGAGTCGATTCTCAGGGAGAGCTCGCGATGGAAGCTTTACGTGTGGTAGTGAAGTGAACAAACGAGTATTCTTCTCTTGCTTATAAACTTAGTGAATCAAATGCAAAAGAAACTAAAAGAAAGGATGGCTATGTTCATGGTGGAAATCGTTGGAAAAGAAATCAAGAAGTGGATGTGGTATTCACAAGAAAAAGAAAGAAAACTTAAAGAAAGCAATCCATGACTAGCTTACCTTGCTAGCTTGCCAAGACTTACTAGACTCCTTGATAGCGAATGCTTGCCTAATGTTGTCACTCCATTAGCGTAGGATTCGTCTCGCGTGTTGACCTAATTACTTTCTCACTTGCAAGATGGTGGTTTAACCATCGGAGAAGAGAAGATCATACAACTTGCAAGATGAACAAAGGCAATCACCCATGAGTTAGTGAATATGACAAGGCTAGGGATTAGCTAGTACATGGAGAAGAATTAGCTACAACAAGCCATAAGAAAATACAAGAAAGCATGAAGTAATTTGCAAGAAGTAAAGCAATAAAGAAAGCAATTAAAAAATGCAAGAAAACTAGAACCAAGCTTCAAGTAGAGGAAGGAGGATGGATCAATCCTTGTTGCTTCAAGTTGTCATCCTTGATTACACAAGCTCTCTCCCTCACAATCACTCTCTTTTACATTGATTTCTAGGGAAGAAGAAGAGGGATCTAAAGAACAAAACCTAAAGAGAAAAATACATGAAAATTACAATACTAAACTAATCTCCTCTCTTCTCCATTCAGTCTTTGCTCGCAGGTCAAGTGCAGATATTTATAGCATTCAGAGAGAAGGCTCCAGAAGACGAGACAGCTGGCAAAATCTGGCACCCAACGGCCCAGATTTTGCGGCGGAAGCGCGGCAAATCTCGGCAGTTCTGTGGCCGTTGGCCAACAACTTTCTGTTGTGAGTTTGTTACGAAGTTGTTAACCACGTGGTATATCTGGAATCTTCGTTTGTTGCGCGGATTTCTCTAGATCTGGGATTTGAATTTGGCTTTATCTTTAATCTTGATTAATCACTTAATTATGGTTAATTAAGTGATTATTTGGATATCTCTCCTTTAAGTGTGTACCTGCAAATATGTAGAGAAGAGGAGTAAAAATCACATATTTATTTGTAATATGCATGGGAATTATGATGTAAAATATGCAATATTGGATACCAATCAGTCATCCGCAGACTATGCGGAGTATCTTAACCACTGCTCCGCTTAAGGATGTCGACCGTCAGACTTACAGAAAGCCTGACTTCATATTCGGGGATGCTGCACCTGATCCCGATCGCCAGTTGCAGGCCGGCGAAGGGCAGTGGATTTTTCAGTTGGATGGCGAGAAATCTTATCTTCCGTCCACTAAGCGACACTTCCCTTTATCCTCCTTCGTGGCTGTGACTCAGGCTCGGAAGATGGCGTGGAGTGTGAGCCGAAGTGCTGAATCTGTCCATGTCGGGAGATTGTCATATCAGTCCGGCTATTCAGGGGCGGGCCCTCCTCGCGGCATAATGGGGCTGTACCCTGGGAAGGTATCGCGAGAACTTCCAGTGGGAGAGAATCCGACTGTGGCGCAGACTTTTGGCGCCCAATTCTGCGCAGTTGGCGGGAATTACCCCGCTACTGACTTCAGGACCCCTGGTTGGGTTCATCCTCCCAAGACATGGTGGGCGGAGTTGACCAACTATGTCCTTGCTAATTTCGGGAAGGACTTGGAGAAGTTAAACCTCCATGAGGTCGTCAGGGCGACCTGCTACGGCATTGATATGAAGGTGGCGTACTTCTACGCCATCCTTGAGTTATACTGCCCTGCCTCGGGGACCTTCTTCACCCCAGTTGGTGAGTTGGACATGGCCCTGCATGAGATGTGGGAAATTTCTGCCTTGCCTTTTGGGTCTCTTCCGTACGAAGAGTACTTTCCCTGTGAAGCGGAGTTGGCTCTGCTGGAGAAGCAGGAGCCTGCTTTGCTTGAGACTTACCGGGAATTGATGTGCCACTTGCACATTTGTTCCAGCATCCACACTGGTGGCAAGAGTAGCTCGAAGAGCTTAAAGAGCTGGGGGAACTATCTGTTCCCGGACATGAAGAGTGCGCCTGAAGCTGCTCATTGCGGAGTTGCTGAAGGGGACATCTTGGCCCGGATGGAGGCGCATGCCGAAAAGAACATCATCGTGACTGAAGATGATGGTCCTTTTGAGGAAGGTGATGTCCTTCGGAGCTTTCACCACCAAGCTCGTCGGCCTATGTCTCGGAAGGCGCTGCTGGCCGGTTTCTTAACCATCTGGTTAAAGAAATGTGTGGTGCCGTCTTCCTCGGGTGACATTGTCCACCCGAATGTCTTGCTGCCGGCTGTGCGCTTGGTCCATGGCTACCGTCTGGGTCTTCTCCCGGCTATGGTGTGCTGTATCCAGAGGGGCCTTCGTGCGCTAATGGAGGCTTTCTGCAGACCATCGGTGTCGAGGAGAGGAAAGGGTGCCATCCTGCCCTGTGACGGACCCAATCCTAGGGTAGGTTTACCGTATACCTACTTGATGGCGTGGTTCGCCCTGCACTGCCCGGCTTTGATTGGAGCTGGGGCGGATCCTCCGCAGGGTGTTCGAACGGCACTTCTCTGCCGCTTCGAGGGCTGTTCATGGCAGAAGATCTACGTGGCTGAGGCCCGTAAGTTAGTACGCCGATATGACGCTTACAGCCTGTTCCGCTGTTTTCCTCGCATGCGGGATGCGGGGTACAATGAGGAATTCCATGATGCAGAATCGAGTGACTCTCTCATGAGTCGAGGTGTTTTCGAGTGGCTGGTCAGCATCCGGCCCTCGCATTTGCTGTTCAGGAGTGGGGACACCTGCTACCTGGAACCCTACGTTCCGAGCCGGTTTGCCCGCCAATTCGGGTATGACCAGCTGTACGTGGGCAACCCGAATCCGGACTTGGCTTTCATGGGGAGCCTCATTGATGGGGCCCGCGCCTGGCAGTTTTTTACTGCAGATGGCACTGGGGCGCGGCTACGCACGCCGTTGAGAGATCCCGGCCTTCGGACGACCTTGTGCTTCTGCCAATGGTATGCGGCTTCGAATTCCACGCCTCCTGGATTCAATGCCAATAGTTCGGGTGTGAGATTGATTGCTCATCGGATGAGGCAGAAGGCTTCTGAGAAGAAGGAGGGTAAACGAGTCCGTGTCCCTGGCATAGAGGAGTTCATCGCTGTGGATGATAGCGAGGCTTCTGATGCAGGGAGCCATCGCTTTGAGGTAGGGACAGGAGCTCATGTCCGTGAAGCTGACACCTGTGAAGCCGGCTCCGGCGTAGTGGGGACAGCTTCCCCACGACATGTGGAAGAAGTGGAAGAAGAGGATTCTGATGTCCACTTCAAGAGGAAACGTGGGAGTGGATCCCGTAGGAAGTCGTTGGCGAAGAAGCCCCGTCGCCATGCTCCTACAATTGTGGTAGAGGGCGAACCCTCTACTGCGCTTCCTTCTGCTGCTCCATTAGTGGCTGAGCCGTCGGTTGCTGACCCGACTACTGGTAAGATTGGCCCCATCTAATATGCCTTCAGCGCACTTTAAATAACTCATCATTTGCTTTTTGTTGCAGGAGCTGAGGCAGTTGGAGAGCAAGGGGAACACTACGATCTCCTGTTCACTTATAGGGCTGCAGCCAGCTCTTCCGCTCACTCGCAAGAGTCTGGGAGTGGCGCAGCTGATGTCGGTCCTTCGGGTGTTGGGACCTCCAAAGGAAGTTCTGTGGAATCAAGCTCTGTTGAGTGGTCTGCAGGGGACTCGGCGGGCGAGAGCGGGCCGGCCATTTACGTCGAGTCTGGTAAGAACTTTCCGATGGACCCTTGGATCCCGATGCGGCTGACGAGGTGACATCAGCCTTCGGTATGACTACGATCTCTTGGTCTTCGCCTGTTTGCTGCGTCTCCTTTTTAACCTTGGTTTTGTTGCAGGTATTCGTCCCCAAGGTGCATCAGCTTCGAAGGAAGCGGAGGGTTCTCCTGAGAGGTTAGAGGGCGAGTCGAGTGCTTCGACCGCGGCGAATGCTGCTTTGTTGGACGCGCTGTATGGCGACCTCCCCTCTTATCAGCCCATGACAACTGAGAGGTCGGGGGTTATGGAGACGACAGTCCCACAGATGCCTTCACTCCCGAGTGAGATGCCGGCGAGTATGGAGTTGAGGGTGATCACCAGCCCTGCCTCCCCAACTCAGGTGGTTGAGCCCGTTGCTCCAGAGGTAGTTGCCAGCCCTTCCCTCGCGGTGGCTGGTGTATTAATTTCGATGAGGACTCCGCCGAGATCGTCCTTGGCTTGTCCTGCTACTGTCGATGTTCCCGCTTCTTCTTCTGCGGTGGTGTCGGCCGGGCTGGTAGACTGCTCCGAGGTTGTCCCTCTACCAAAGATTGATGAAGCTGAGAATGACTTCATAGGTAATCTGGTCGATAGCTTCTATAACAATTTGGAGCAGACTATCGGTCTAGTCTTGAAAGGCTCGCCTGTGCCATTTTTGAAGCTGAAGGTGGTCCTCTCCCGAGGTATTGATTGCATTTGAGACTTTGAGGGGTACCATCAAGCTACTGCTCTGGAACTCCTGGTAGATGACCTTGAGAAGGACGTGGAGGAATGGCGCCGTCTCTATCGTTCAGACGCAGCGTCTTTGGCTGATGAACGGCTCACACATCTTGTTGCCCAAAGGCACGAGGCTCAGCTCGCCGCTCAAGAGGCTACTGAGGCTATCTCCTCTGACTTGAAGTCCTTGGAGACAGAGCAAGTAGAGGTTGGGAGTGCAATTGACGCTTCCACCAGTGCTCTTCTTGATGCCGAAGATAAGGTTAAGAGGGCCAAAGAGATGATCCGGAAGGCAAATCTCCTCTTATCCAAAGCTACACAGATGCGTCATGAAGAGACTGCGCGGCTTGAGCAGCTCAGGGCTCAGAGTAAGGAACTGGCGCGGCAGGAGTCGTCACAGAGGGCGACTTTGGCGGAGGTCGAGGCTCGTCTGGCTCAGGCGGTGGACTTCGATGAGGCTGAGCTGAGATCACAGGCGCTGGCCCAGGCTGCTGATGACAGGAGAACGAGGCTAGCTTCGCTCGGGGATCGGATTCGATCTTACCATATACGCCTGTAGGCCATTGTATATGCTCCTCCATGTATCCCATCTTTTTGGCTTTAATAGAAAATTTTCCTTTTGACTTCTGCTGTTTGGATAATGAGACATGACTGTCTGTTGGTTCAGAGGTCGCAATGACATAACCAATTGAGATGTTGCCAGTCTCGAGGTTAGCCCATTGCGGGGCTGGAGTGAAGATACTTGCCTTTTGTAAATGTCAGCAAGTATGAGGCCTGTCTTTTGTAAATGTCAACAGGGCTCGAGATTGAGACTTAGCTGTCTGCTGGTTCAGAGGTCGCAATGACATAACCAATTGAGACGCCACCAATCTCAATGATAGGGGCTTGGCTTTCTGCCAGTTCAGAGGTCGCAATGACGTAACTGGTTGAGAAGCCACCAAGCTCAATGGTAGATGAAACTCGGCTATCTGCAAGTTCAGAGGTCGCGATGACGTAACTGGTTGAGAAGCTACCAAGCTCAAAATAGGTGATACTTGTCTTTTGTAAATGTCAACAAGTATCGAGACCTGTCTTTTGTAAATGTCAACAGGACTCGAGATTGAGACTTAGCTGTCTACTGGTTCAGAGGTCGCAATGACATAACCGATTGAGACGCCACCAAGCTCAATGATAGGGGCTTGGCTTTCTGCCAGTTCAGAGGTCGCAATGACGTAACTGGTTGAGAAGCCACCAAGCTCAATGGTAGATGAAACTCGGCTATCTGCCAGTTCAGAGGTCGCGATGACGTAACTGGTTGAGAAGCTACCAAGCTCAAAATAGGTGATACTTGTCTTTTGTAAATGTCAACAAGTATCGAGACCTGTCTTTTGTAAATGTCAACAGGACTCGAGATTGAGACTTAGCTGTCTACTGGTTCAGAGGTCGCAATGACATAACCGATTAAGACGCCACTAAGCTCAATGACAGATGAGACTTGGCTATCTGCCAGTTCAGAGGTCGCAATGACATAACTGGTTGAGAAGCCACCAAGTTCAAAAGTCGGATTGGATTTGGAAAAGGTCTCGTCTTCTCGGGGAGAAACGAGGAAATCACTGTCATAGGTTTAATGTTAACGTAACAGCGGAATATGTGTGGTCCTACCATTCTATGGATGAGAATTGGTAAGTGACTTTGGAGGTCTCGCTCTCATGAAGAGAAATGAGGGGACTGCTGTCATAGGTTTAATGTTAACGTAACAGCGGAATATGTGGTCTTACCATTCTATGGATGAGAATTGGTAAGTGATTCTGGAGAGGGAATCAAGTGGGAGCAGGTCCCTTGGGATTTTAAGCAAACCCCCAGCTACCAACAGATTTGATATGCTTGGAGAAAGAGAGAGGCTCTCTTTGTGCGCATTCCGGACGCGCGGATCTCGATCAGAGGTGTAATGTTAACTTGATCGAGAGCAAGATCCTTGATTAAGGATAGTACTTCTTTAAGAATTTGCCATTGATTGGCATCATGAGGAGGTCGCCCTCTGCAGTCATAAGGCGGTATGCTCCGTTTGAATAGACTGTCTCTATCACAAACGGTCCTTCCCATTTAGGCTGAAATTTGCCTTTGGTCTTGTGCGTCATAATCATCGGTCGTCTGACGGCTAAGACCAGATCTCCTTTCTGGAAGGTTCTTTACTTAACCTTCTTATTGAAGGCTTTTGACATCCGAGCCTGATATAGCTCGATGTGTTGCTGAGCTTGCAGCTGCTTCTCGTCCAGGGCTTCGAGCTCTTGAAGACGCAGGCGATCATTGTCTTCTGATGTCATTTTAGTAGTCAGGGCTACTCGTAATGATGGCACCTGGATTTCCAATGGGATGACCGCTTCGCACCCATATACCAGGGAGAAAGGCGTATTGCCTGTCGGTGTCCGAACCGTAGTCCGGTAGGCCCAAAGGCATTCACCGAGCTTTTCGTCCCAATCTCGCTTGTTCGAGGAGACAAACTTCTTGAGCAGCTTGATGATTGTCTTGTTGAATGCTTCTGCTAAACCATTGGCGGCAGGATTGTAAGTTGTTGAAGCCATATTCTGAATTCGGTATTTATCGCAGAACCGATAGAATTCTTGGCTTATGAATTGAGGACCATTATCGTGGATGATCTGCCTGGGGACACCAAATCGATAGATGACATGGTGTTTGATGAAGCTAACCAGATTGGAGGTTTTGACTTCGGCCAACGGTATGGCCTCTGCCCATTTTGAGAAGTAGTCGGTTATTGCGAGGATAAACCGGTGACCTCTTGCCGAAGAGGGGCTGATTGGCCCTACGACATCAATTCCCCACGCTTCAAATGGCCATGAAGCAGCAGTAGGGTGGAGCAATTCCGAAGGTTGGTGTATGAAGTCTGCATGGACTTGGCACGCTTTACACCTTCATGCATATTGGGTGGCATCGGCTATCATGGTCGGCCAGTAATACCCAAGTCTGTGCAGCCTGTCTTTAAGCTTTGGACCCGGCTGGTGAGCTCCGCAAATGCCATCATGTGCTTCTTTAAGCACTTCCTGTGCCTCTGAATGAGAGAGACAACGGAGGAGGACACCGTCATATGAACGACGGTAAAGTGTCTTCAAGGTTGGATCATAATAGAAACGGAGAGATCTTCGTCTGATGGAAGCCGCTTCTTTAGGATCGTCAGGGAGCAATCCGTGCAGAGCATAGTCAATGAGAGGGAAGCGCCAATCCCTCGGCTCGAGGTCTGCAGAGACATTATGGACCTCTTGGATTTTCAGCATATACTTAGAGCATACGAGGTGTCGGGTCGCGACTGTGAGATAGTACTCGGTGTCGGCTGGCAAGGCTAGCGTCGTCGCTAATGCAGCGAGAGCGTCCGCCTTGGTATTTTGAGATCGAGACACATGCCCGATGTAGAAACCTTCAAATAGGTTAGCCAACTCAATGGCCGCATGGTAATAAGGCACCAAGTCCTCATGGCGGGCTTCATATTCGCCTTTAACCTGATTGATGATCAGTTTTGAATCGCCATAAGCTTCAAGGTAGCGTACCCCCATTCCATGGGCGAGCTGAAGACCAATGAGCAGAGCATTATATTCTGCTACATTGTTGGAGCATGATTCTGTCAAAGAAAATGCTCTGGGAAGAACATGGTTCTGCGGGGAGATAAACACAACCCCCACTCCGGCAATAATCTTGCCTTTAGGGCCCATTCGCGATGCTCCATCAAAGAACATCTGCCATACTTCCTCTACTGAAATTGCGTTGGACTCGAAGACTTCATCAGGGATGTCTTCGTGGAGTTTTGAATGCTCCGAAACTGGATGAGCAGCCAAGAATTCTGCAAGGGCTTGGCCTTTGACCGCCTTCTGAGGAATAAAGGTCATGTCGTATTGAGACAGCAGAAGGGCCCATTTAGCCAATCTTGAATTTAGTGACCCTGGCTTCGTCATAAGAAGACGTAAAGGATTCACCCTGGAGATGACATGTATGGTCTGGCCAACCAAATAATGCCGTGTCTTCTGAACGGCAAAGACGAGAGCTAAACACTCTTTCTCAACAGGATTGTAGCGAGATTCCGCTCCTATGAGAATCCTGCTCAGATAATAAATGGCCTGCTCGTGGCCATTGCTGTCTTTTTGAGCGAGGAGGGCGCCGAGGGAGTAGTCCAGAGCTTTTACATAAAGCAAGAATGGCTTCCCTGATGTAGGGGCCACTAAGACTGGAGGCTTTGTGAGGTACCTCTTGATGTCTTCATAAGCTTCCTGACAAGCTTGATCCCATACGAAGGAAGCACCCTTTTTCATAAGCCGGGTGAACGGCTGACAGCGGCCTGAGAGATTTGCAATGAATCTTCTGATGTAGGCCAACCTGCCTTGCAAGCCTCTCAGCTCTTTGAGGTTCCTTGGCGGATGCATGCTCTGGATAGCTCTGACTTTGTCTGGGTCAAGGTGAATCCCTTTTGATGTGACGATAAACCCAAGGAACTTGCCACTTGACACTCCCAAGAAGGATTTTGTCGGGTTCATTTTCAGTTGATGAGCCCGCATTATGTCGAACATCTTTCTGAGATCGCGGAGATGCTCATCCTTGTTGCGGCTTTTGACAGCAATGTCGTCAACATAACTTCCACTGTCTTTCGGAGATGATCGCGAAAGATCGTACTCATTGCCCGCTGGTAGGTCGCTCTGGCATTCTTCAGTCCGAAGGGCATTACAGTGTAGCAGTATACCCCCAATGGTGTTCGGAACGAAGTATGCTTCTCATCGTCGGGATACATCTTAATCTGGTTGTACCCTGAAAAGCCGTCCATGAAAGACATCCTTTCGAACCCGCATGTGTTGTCAATCATGACATCAGTGATGGGCAGTGGAAATTCATCTTTGGGGCAGGCCGCATTGAGATCACGGTAGTCGATGCAGATCCGTATTTTGCCATTCTTCTTGAGGACGGGGACTATATTAGCCACCCAATCTGGATGTTGCTCCTCCCGAATGAAGCCACTTGCAATGAGTTTGTGAACTTCGGCTTCAATAGCTTCCATAATGTTCGGGGGAAACCGACGTTGTTGCTGCTTGACTGGCTTGACGTCGGGCTTGATATTCAGCCGGTGCATAGCTACCTGTGGGTCGAGTCCGGGCATGTCTTCATAGATCCACGCGAAGACGTCTATATACTCTTTTACGAGCATTATCAATTCCTCCTTTTCTATAAGTGATAGACTTTCACTTATAAAGATGGGTTTGGGATGATCTTGACTTCCCAGATTGACCTGCATCACCTTGTCTTCAGTAGGCGGCTCACGCAGTTCGAACTGTTTTTCCCATTGGAGGCTTAACTGCTGGGCCTATGGTTCATCATTGGCAGCTTCCGCAGGTTCCAATTGACTGCTTGAAGTCATATTCGTGGCGAGGCCTTTGATCATTTCTCCTATGCTGATATCGGAGTCCCACTCGGAGGATGAAGCCGACTGTGATGGAATTGGTCCGTCGTCTTTGACCTGAACTGTTACTGATGATGTGGGTGTGACGTAACCCAACCCCCTGCGTGTACTATCATAGTAATTTGCAGGTTTCCCTCTTGGGACGGAGTTACGCATCAAGCTGCGTCTTCCTTTTCTGAAGTTTAGGCCCGCTCCCTGCTTCAGGTTGTAACCCATCTTCTTCATAATATGGCGCGCTGATGGCGCGTAATGAAAGAACTGTGGAGCATCCGACTCTGAGCTCGAGTCTGCAGTTGAGAATCTCCCTGGCCGGGCTCTCCCGAAGATTATCGGCGCCTGACCTTGCTTGGACGGAGGGACTACCAGCGTGGCCCCTTCTATGGCTTCCACAGATGTGCTAGCCATACTCGGCTCATGTACGGGCATATGAAGAGAGCCATCCATAATGGATTTAATCGACTCGATGCTCGCAGAATAATCAAAAGAAATATTATCATTAATTATCCATTCGCCTTCCTCTTCAGGAGGGATCTTACATCGGGGATCATTAAAGCCTGCTACAATTGGCTCGCCAATCAGAATGGCTGGCATGCTCGTTTCGGATTCCGAATCCGCCTCATTGCCACTTTCATCATCGTCTGGCAATGGTTCTCCCGGCGTTCCACTAGCCTCTTGATATAGGAGAGCATCAGTGAAGTAGTTTTCCACCCCCTTGAAGGGTTGCTTCTCAGCGAAGACAGTTCGTACTGTCGCATCATCCTCAACATACTTGAAGCACTGGTGGAGGGTAGAAGGAACGATCCAGTTGGCATGGATCCATGGTCATCCCAGTAGCAGGTTGTATGATGTGTCAGCGTCAATGACATAACACGTTACCTCTGACTTGAGGCTTCCGATTCTGCAACGGAGCCGAATCTTCCCAAGTGGATGGCTGCTCCCGGCGTTAAAACCATATATTGTAGTAGTGGTTGCGGACAACCTGTACAGTGGTATGCCGAGGAAATAGAGAAGCCGTTTGGGGATGATGCTGAGTGCCGACCCCGGATCGACTTGTACCCTTTCAATGCATGTTGAACCGATATATCCGGTGTAGTACAGAGGTCGATCATGCTTGTTGTCTTTGAGAAGCATATCTTCCGCCGTGAAGGTAATAGCATGCACCTTTGACTGTGCGTGATGGCACTCTGAGCAGGAAGGCTGCATCTCATCACCAGGAACCTCGGGCATGCATGTCAGAAAGGACTCCGAGTTGGCCAGCGCATCTCTGAGTGCCTCTCTTGTCTCTTTGGAGAGACGAAGAAGCTCGTGTATTATGATACGAGCCGGGATATTGGCTAAGTGGGCCAATATATCAAAGCGAAAGGGCGTGTCTAGCCCTTGGCTTGGCGGTTTCTTCAACACATGGTCGAACCGCACCTCCTTAGGCTTTTCCTTTCCCTTGGCTGGAATTGGAGTGGATGCCGGCATTGGTACTGACGTCGTTTGCTGCTGTATCTCGTCAGTAGCTTGTCATACTGCCTTTGATATGACTTTCCAGACCGGGTGCCGGTCTGTTGAGGCGCATCTGCCTGCGCTGTACAGGCATGCTTCTCTTCTTCTGAACCGCTGAGGGAAGCCGAAGTAAGATTACCATCATCTGGCAGGACAGAGATGACATTGCAGGACTTGCCTTTTGAGTTGGGCCGCTTTGAACACCGTTGAATGTCTTGGACGAGATCTGGGTGTATCCACATGACTTCCCCGTCTCCAATGTCAAAGGGACGAGACCCTTGTTGTATTGAGTCATGGCTGGAGGATGCTTGACTTCCAACCGCGGCGCCGGGGCTGGATAGGTCCCGTCAGGAACTGTGACCTTCTGGCAGTGCCGAACTCAAGAGTCACCATATTGGCAGTGACTTTCTTCTGCTCTGTCTTCAGTGTGAGGACGCCGGCATCAATCAGGGCTTGTATCCTGTCCTTGAGGACATAACACTTGTCAGTAGGATGGTGAATCATCCTATGATAGAGGCAGTATTTGGGGTCGTTTGTGCGCCCTATCTCATCAGGACGTCGAGCATCCGGCAGCTTCAGCTTGTTCCCTTTGTGGAGCAGATGGAATATTGTAACCACCTGATCATCTTTGAAGGAGTACTGTTTTGGAGGGAACTTGGGCTCCTGATTGTTGAAGCCGCTCTTCTTAGCCTTCGACTGCACGTCTCCGGATAACTCTACGGACATAATCTCTTTCCCCTTAGCTTGGGAAGACTGAGGTGGGTCACCGCATTCTTTGCTGTTCGTACCCCATTTGCCTCTGGGGGCGGATGGCTCGAACTTTTTAGCTGACTTCTCAGCTATCTCAGCTTGTTCGACTAATTCCTTCCAAGTGTGGGCTTTGACAGCCCCCATGCGAACTTCTACTTGATCCAAGAAGTTGTGTCTGCATGTCTGTAAGAGCATGGGTAACGGCATCCCTGCTGGACACATCAAGGATAAGTTTCTGAACCGCTCAATGTAGTCGCGGACGGGTTCGCCCTTCTTCTGTACGGTAGAGAGGAGCTTGTCCATGGTCACTTCAGTGTCGTCCTCATAGAAGCGAGAGAGGAACCGAGTTTCCAGGTCGAACCAGGAATTGATAGAGCCTGGAGGGAGGCTTCGGAACCAGTCGAATGCCACGCCCTTTAGAGTGCCAATAAACAGCCTAGCCATGATGGCGTCGTTGCTTATGACATTACCAGTCTGAGACCGGAAATAGTAGATGTGCTGATTGGGCGAGCTCTTACCATCATACGTATGCAACGTTGGTGGTTTGAACTTTGGTGGGTATGGCACCGAATCCCACTCTAGTGGATAAGGACGGACTGTCCTCACCTTCTTTAATTCATCCCTCTGAGCTAGGGATGCGATCTGAGCCTGGAGGCCCTTAAGGACTTCAGCATCTAGGGAAGAACCTCCCTTGAATTTCGGATCATTGCTAAAGTGTTCCTCCTCATCGTGGTGGCTTCCAGCATCATTGCCGCTTCGATTGCTGAGGAGTTGGGCAAGCATCTGTTGAATATTGTCCAGGGCTTCCTGCTGGGTCCTGGAGGTTTGCTCTTGAGCTTCCAAACGCCGACGAAGGTCATCGTTAGCATTATCGGCCATGTTGATCGATGCTTTGTCGGTTCGCACTGAACTGACCGTCGCTGACGAGGCATACCCGCTGTCTTCCTTTTCTTCGTCTGAAGATTGAGGTGACTGCCCGGGTGATGGCGGGATCAGGGCCGTCGAGGGAGAAGGTTGCTCGTAATTGTAGGGTATTGCCACCCTGGATCTGGTGTTTCAGAAAACACCTTCTTCTTGTACCGAGACCTCCCTAGGCTTGGATTATAATCTGGATCTGGAGAACTATAAGGGGGACCATCAGATGTCTGACTCCCCTTGCGTCGCTCTCGGCCTCTTCCGGTCATATTGACGGAGGCGGAGATTGGATCTGGTGAGGCGCCCCTTCCGCGATGCCTCGTAGGAACATGTGCGGACAACCGATCAAACACCGATTGCCGGTGCGGAGATACAGCCATGGTTGGATGTAGCCGGCAGCGGGTTGAATGGATTGTCACAAGTCGGCATCCTCTTTGACAACAGGGGAAAGTAGTTCGGAGGGGCTCCGGCTTCTGCTTGTTTACCAGGAATTCTCGTAGGTCAGGCCCAACAGAGCCTGGATAACTTCGCAGAGAAGCTTTTTCGGAGTGTACATGGGACAATACTCCATTCTTCTTATCCCTGCAAAAGGGATTAGCACTGAATAGTGCTTCAGATCTAGATTCGCCAGCAGGTGCGAACTTAGTGCTTGATGAACTAGAGAGCGGAGCACGCCGAGGTGCTTTATCCGCTATTCCGCCGCGAAGGAGATTAGTCTTAGATGACTCTTTGGCCTCAGCCTCGCGGCCATGGATCCAATGAGTATGCTTTGGTATGGTGGCTTCGCTTGTGAAAGCGAGGCTGTCAGAAGGCTTTGCTGCCTTTGATTTGAGCGACGGTATGATCGCCGTCGGGACTTCATGATTGGCAGCATCGTTAGGGTGATAGGCATCTTACCCTTTTCTTCGCGGGAGAGGCGCAGTTTCGGCGTGACTACACCGGAAATCTCGGTTGGAGACTTCTGCTTGGGCTTCCATATCCGCCTTGACGGAAGATGCTTAGGTTCACGAGGAACCTGAATAGCCACACGCGGGGCTGTGGGGTGTTGGCAGAATTCTGCCTCTGGTTTCTGATTTGAAACCTTGGTCGTGAAGACCTTCCTGTGCTTCCGTGCTCGAAGCTCAGGTCACCCCCAGAGAGGACTTCTTCAGGTCTTCCTTGGTCGATATGGATGACCAAGTTCTCAAGAGTGCAGGGCTCGGTCTGTGGGCATGCTTCCTTGTTGCGCCAGAGCACCGCAGCAGGTTTGCAGGGAACCTTTTCAGTCTCCGCAGAGACTTTCCTTGAAGATTTAGCCAGAGAAGCTCTGGCTGCACCGACTTTGTTGAATTCAGAGATAGACCCGAAGGTCTGATCGTCGCATTGCGACACTTGATTCTCAGCAGAGGAGAATATCCTCCCCAGCGGAGTCGCCATCTTGTTTTCCATTATGTTTGCAAAGGGGGAAAACTTACAAAAAAAAGTTTGAGGAGCTAAATTACAAGTATTCTTAAAAGATTACAAGTAGATCTCCTCAGAGATTCTGGAGAAGTGTGCCGATAGGAGTCTGGTCAGCGCGCGACCACTTTGTCCCTTTGACGATGCGAGCGATGAGATTCCCTTCTCGCCTGGTTCGGGGAATCAGAGAACAGAAGGTTGGTAGAACCCTCTTACTGCTTCTCAAAATCGCCTTCAATAAGGAATTCCTTCTCGCCTGGTTCCAGAGATTCCTTGAGAAGAAGGACGATGTTAGGGTATCAACACCCTGATTAGAGAAAGTAATTCTCTAAAAGGTCTCTAAATTCAAGAGCGCACGGTGCGTTATGAAGAAGCCTCTGCTTGTGGAGTCCTCCCGTATGCATGTGTGTCTGTCTCCTTGTACCCCTGGCGGGCTATTTATAGGGAGAGCAAGGGTATAATCGTCCCTTGAAGATATGGAAACAGATTGAATCAAATATGTTTAAATCTGAAAATTAGCCTTGCTGCGAGGCTAGGATAGCTTCTGCGGAGCTAGAATTGGCAGGCCGGTTGATCTGTTTTGATCCTTTCCATATTGTTGGGAGATTCTCCTTGATCCTCTTACTCGTTTCAAGAGAGTCAAGAGATAGCGGCAATCACCTGCCATATTTGAATCCTGATTGGATTTGATTTGTTTGAATCCAATCTCATCAGGAGATTTGATTGGTCAAAGGTTGACCGTAGTAGATCAATAGCGGAGCTGCCCGCTTTGAAGCTCATAGCGGAGCTAAAGGCAATCCTTGGCGAAATCCGAAAAGAGGCTTTTTGGCGAAGCTGTCAATTAGCTTCCTGGCGAAGTTGGATGATGCTAGCCTCTCAATCGAGGCTATCTCCTTGGGCTAATGTAATGCTAAATGCTAGCATCTTAGACCTGCTGAGGTCTGTTTAGAAACGTCCCGGGCTCACTGTTCTGCTTGCTGGATCAGTGGAGTCCAAGCTGCTTCCTTGTCCCTTGGAGGTGGATGAAAACTGGTCTTCAGCTCGTCTGCCACTTGTCTTTTGTAAATGTCAACAAGTTAGACATTTGTTCAGACCAATAGGAATCTTGTCTTTTTTAAGTGTCAACACACATCATGGCAATCATTTCTAGATTTTAAAACTTTATTTTCTTTTAGAGCAATGTCTAGTTGAGATCTTAATGAATCCCTTTCATTATAGACCTCAACCCTCTCTTGCAAAGCAATGTCAAGTCTAGAATGCAAAATTTTATTTTCTTTAACAATTCCTAGACTTTTCTTTTTCAAAACATTATATTTTTCAAACAATTTTTCACAAACAATAGACAACTCTTCATTCAAAGCATTGGTATCCATATAATCATGATCATCAAATGAAGAGTTATCACTATCTAGTTGAGTATCCGAATGTACCTCAAGGGAGTCATTCCCTTGGACCGTATAGCATTGTTGTGGTTCGGATTATCCACTAGATTCTTCCTCCGGTTGAATTGGCAATTGAAGCTTGGAGGTGGTGGTGGTTGTCAACTTGTTCCACACTGCAAAGGCGGAATCAATGTTAGAAACACGCATAAGATATTCTCTAGGAAGTGTGCTTCTAATGGCCTCAAGGG
Source organism: Agave tequilana (assembly GCA_038442645.1). Taxonomy (NCBI): domain Eukaryota; kingdom Viridiplantae; phylum Streptophyta; class Magnoliopsida; order Asparagales; family Asparagaceae; genus Agave; species Agave tequilana. The sequence continues at coordinate 74,386 of JAVJIF010011525.1, read as the reverse complement.
CTTGTGCATTGGCCCCTATATGCTTGCTATCACTAAGGTAGGATTCCTTGGTAATGGCAAGGTGAACCTTATATCCTAGCGTTTGTAGGTAAATGGCCATCCTAGTCTTCCAAACAACAATGTTGGAAGGGTCAAAACTAGGTGGGGTCATGAAGTCCATGGTGCAAACTATATGTGTGCAAACAAGTAAATGCAAATGTAAATTAGCAAACAAGGATCTCACTCCTAGGTTGTTAAACCTAAGTATCAGGAGCATATGCTCTGATACCAATTGAAAACACCTAGAGGGGGGTGAATAGGTGATATTGCTAATCTATAAACTAAATGCGCTAAATGCGGAAGCTTAAAACTATTTGCAACACACTTAGTACAACACACAAGTGTAGCCGAATTTCTCGTGAAGGGCTCTGGACTAACTCCTCTTGATTCCCCTAGATATGGGTTGAGGTGCTATATGAAGCTCTTGTGGTTAAGTACAAGTGAGGCACACAAACAACAAGCATATAAGATATAGGCAATATGAAATAATGCAATGGCACAACACAAGCAATATAAATGATATGGATGAAATGATGATATTCACAACACAAATGTAAAGAGAGAGAGAGAGTTTAGAGACAAGTGGATCAAACGCAAACACAATGATATGTTCCGAGGTTCGAGCCCCTAGCTCTACGTCCCCGTTTTCACCGAGAAGGATTTCTAATCCACTATAGGAGTACCGAACTCCTCTCTCAACCTTACAATGCCACCGAGGCAATACAACCACAATCCACCTCTACCGAAGAGGGATAAGGCCCGTAGCCAATACAACAAACACAATCACCTCTACCGAAGAGGGATCCAAACCAATACTACTCCGATCAACCTCTACCAAAGAGGGATACAACAAAAGCAAGGAGGGTTTACAACTCTTGGTGGTGTCTTTCAACCACAAATAATCTCTTTTCCCACAAACAAATGATCCTAACAAAATAGGATAGAAGATAGCTCAAATGTGGAAAAAACAAGTGTTTTGAACAAAGAAATTCTCTTGGGAAAACACCAAAATAGATATGGAAATGTTAGATCAAAACTAATTCCCAAAACCCTAATTTCTTTGAAATAAACAAAACACTTAAAAGCAAATAGGTGAATCTTTTTAGTACTTAAACTCCTTTGAAAACTTCTTTTAACACCAAGAATAGAGAGAAATTTTAGCTCATAAAACTTAGTTAAAACCCCCAAGAAATGGGGTATTTATAGGCCCAACAAGAAACTATCCGTTAAGCTGATGTGGCAGCATGACAGGCTTGGCGGTCGGCCGGCCGGTCGACCGCCAACGGTCATAAATATAACCGTTGGGCAAACCCGGTCGACCGCCCGGTCGACAGAAATAAACAGAGAGCTCTGCTCTCAGATCCGGTCGACCGCTCGGTCGACCGGCCCTTGTGCCAGCCAGACGTGCACAAGGTTGTGCACGTCGGTCGACCGTTCGATCGACCGGCTACTGGTTCGGTCGACCGTCCTAGCCTGTCAGGCACAGAACAGGGTCAGAAAAACTGGGAAAAAATATTTATAAAAATGTTTTTAAGTCTTCTAAAAGTCACCAAAATAGTTTTATCATTTTGCATTGATATATAAACAAGTGATAAAAAGTTTAGCTCAAATATCAATCAATATGAACTATTTTTGTGTCTTATCATTTTTTACCAAAAACTAAAACTTGTATTTTATCAAACTTAGATTTTTCAATACATGAATAGGATAGTCAAAATAAGTTTGTTTAAGTCATGTAAGCATGTATGTATATTGAACACATCTAATATATATAAATAAAGTAAACTTGTTTTGATCAACTATTCATGAAAACCAAATTCCAAAACATGAAACGTGAGTGTATTGTGCACTTGAGCATATCAACTATACTAAGCTTTACAAATGGATCTAAACACACTAAACTCTATGATACCTAAGTCTTCTTGACGATCTTCATCTTCAAGTCGACTCGGTCCAAACCATCGTGATCCAACGAGCAAGGCTATGAATGATCTTGACGCTCGGGCTCGGGAATCACCAAGTGAAGGCTTCCAAACTCCTCTTTTTAAAGCAATCACAACTAATATCTTGATATATGATCTGTAACTAAAATCACAAGATTATTAGTAAACATAACTACATGAGTTAATCATCATCAAAACTAGAGAGGAAGGCCTCTGGGCCAACACTGTCTAGCTTCACTTCAAGATGCTCTCAAAGACTAATCAGAGAGGAACTCTGTTTTTAACACGTGAAGTGTTTAGAGTCCACTGATTACTCTTTTTCTCCTTTTTTCCAGAAGTCCTCTCTTTGGATGCAAAAAGAAAAGTCTCTTGATTCAAAAAGAGTTCTCTGAATTTCAAAAAGAGTTCCCTTCTTCATAACAACTCAGGCTATTTATAAGGAGTCATAGGGGTATTATCGTCCCCTAAAATCCCTCCATAACGGGGAATAACTCCCGTATTACGTAGGAAGTTAATTGACGTAGTAATGGGGGTCAGTTACAATAAAAACGTGGATCTCGCGCTGCACGTGGACCTTGCATTGCTTGTTGTAGATGTGGGCGTCTCAAAACGCAGAGTTGCTCAGACTCACGTTTAAAATGAGACGCAGGGTTTCTCATACCCGCATCTGAAGTGGAGCGCTAAGTTGCTCAAACTCGCGCTTGGCCTAGAATGCATAGTTACTCAGACTTGCATTAGTTAGGATGTGGAGTTACTCAAACTCACGTCGAACGCGGGCTTACTTAGGCTTGTGTCTGAAGTCTCCATGCTTCTTGAGATGCAAGGTCCGCGTTTCAGTTCAAAACGCGACCTTCACGTTGAAGTGAGGCTCACGTCTGATGACTTATCCTTGACGATTTTTTGGATAGTCTATAGAACCCCTCTAAAGTTTTTGATACTCCGCGGTTGACTGGGACAGATTTCAAAATATTTTGGACTTTGATTGAATTTGGGCTTCCCATGATTGGACTGGCAATCTTTTGAGAATTCTTGAGCTTGATCCTGTCTGGATTGTGTTCTTTGTGAGTATATTATTGAACTACTTGAAATCTCAAGGAAAGATCATCACAAGTGTCTTAGAAACTCAGTCTAGCACTTGTTATGAGCTCTACTTTTCTTGTCAGTGTACTGTTGAATCGGTGAAGTTATCGATTGCTCTTGCCAGTGTACTGTTGAACTACTTGTAGAAGCAGGGATGTACTCCTTGTATGTGAGAGAATGTAGCCCTCATAGACGGGTTGTCACACTGATCAAGTGGAGACACGAACTTCAGTGGGAGTTGAGATGTGACTCTCAATTATTGTAAAGACCCCAACTCTTTTTTGTTGTGGAGACTCGGCTCTTGATTGCCGTGGAGACGCGGCTCTCAATGCTATTAAGATGTGGCCCTCGCTGAGATGCAGCTCTTGGGACGCGAAGATCACGTTAGATGCTTCGAGGTGCGAATTAGGCACCACTTGGGATGCGTGTCTGGCTCGGGGATCCAAAGGTCATTGAGAATTTTCGGGCGTGAATGCCCACGTGTCTTGCTCAGACTAGATTTGAGATTCGCGCCGCATATTTAAGCCATTAAGAACGGCTTTGAGTTTTACGCTGTTAATTAAGGCCATTAGAGAGCCTATAAATAGGTTAAGAGTCTCTTTTTAGTCATTTATTTTGACTGTCCTCTTTCTCGAGAGCATACTCTGAAGAACTTTTGGAGTTCTGGGATCTTCAGAAGATCCTAAAACTTTAATGCTTTCTCGCAACCCTTTTAAAGACTATCACTATCAAGTGACCCCAATGTCTCTGGCATCCTTGTTGTCGCATCCTGATGGATGGTATTTTCTTTCAAAAGATCCTTTCCTCAGGTAGAAAATGGCTTTTGCCATTGTCGCATATGGCTAAACATCGTCTTCTGGAAGTTTGGATTTCGTTGATCATGAAGAGACACTGTCTCTTAACTTCTTTTTGAAATTCTTAAAGCTTATTTTGAAGTTGGATTCGATTAGGATTCATGAGTCCCTACTTGATTTGCAGACGCGACTTTCACGTTAACGGGTAGAACGCAGATTTGGTGACTTCTGAGTCCCGATCTTTTTTATTTGATTCTTGTGTCCTAATGAGTTTCACATTTTGAGATCTTAGATGCTAGCGTAGCGAACTTTGCATCCTGAGATCTTAAATGTGGGTCTCATTTATAAGATTTGTGGTTGACCTTCCTGACTTTAGAAATTTTTTTAAGTTTGGAGTTCAGAGGCGGGCTTTATTGGAGTCTCGCGTTTTAACCATTGGATGTAGGTCTCATGTTGAGCCTTGCACCCAAGTATCTTGCCATATTTTCTGCCTTTGCGAGATTAACCCCCAAGTTTTCTCTTTTTGTAGGCATCGACTATATCGACAGTGCTAACTCCACTGTCTCTTTTAACATGTGGAAGACAGTTGCATTCACTGAAGCCAGCAAGTTCATTCGATTGGCAACCATTCAGGAAGTTAGAGCTTCTCTTCATTGATGGCGTCAAAGAGGTAGTATGGTCCCAGATTCTTCCTTCACTAGTCTTGTTCAAGGAAGTGATCGCAACGAGTATGATGCATTTGAAGGTTACGGGAAAGGCGACGTCACCAGCAAGGTCTCAGATCCTCCCTTCACCAATCTTCTTCAAAGAAGTGACAACGACGATGAACTCATACTCATTGAATGACTTTCTGGTGGCAAGATTTTCCATTAAGCGAAGGATTACAGTCTTGTGAGGGAGGAAGACTTTCACACCAGTTGGTCGGGTGGAATTAGAATGTTCCATTGTATTTTGACCTCGAGGAACACCATTGTTCTCAAGAGGAGAGGAAGTGGACCTACTGTTTCGGGCTATCGTTAACAAGGCATGCTTAAGGGATCTCCAATGTTTAAGGAGCGAGTACAATCTCTCGCTGAGTAAGAGTGACTTTTGTACTCCTTTTTGTAACACTTCTATCTTATTGAATAAGAGAGTATTTTGTATCACTTTTAAATTTTGATATAAATAAAAGTGATAAATTTTCCTTCTTCTTATCTTGACTTTCCTTTTGTATTTTGAAAATCAGACATGTAAAAGTGATTGCCTTTGATTTTCTAGAAGTAATGATTAATATAACAACTCAAAGTATGAAACTACATTTAAGGAATTTGAAAAGATTACTGTCAGAGTTGTAATGTTAACTTGACAGAAGTTGAATTCATAATTTAAACGAATTTCATGGACTTGCTATCCTATTGTTGAGAATAACAAGTGAAATTAAATCTACTGGAGATTTATGAAATTGTTTTTACCGTCAGAGGTGTGATGTTAACGTGACGAGTTAGGATTTACAATTGAAAGCAAATTGAATTATCAGAGGTATGGTATTAACTTGACAAGAAAGTGAATGCTAGATGTGTGATATTAACTTAGCATCAAAGAGATCTTATTTCATTAAGAAATAGAGAAAATCACTGTCATTAACTTAACAGCGAGGTGAATGTTAAAGGTGTGATATTAGCATTTGGCATCTCGGGTTCGATAAGAAAGCTTGAGGGAGAATCATTGTCATAGGTATAGTATTTAACATAATAATGAAATGGATACTAGAGGAATGATATTAACTTAGCATCGAATGTCTCATTTTCGGTGAAAAAAGCGAGAGAATCACTGTCATAGGAGTAATGTTAACTTAACATGGATTTATATTGCGATATGAGCAATTTTGGTCAGAGGTGTGTGTTAACTTGACCGAGAAATTCTGCGATTTGAGCAATTTGGTAGACCTGCCATTTTATTGAAGAGATTTGACAAGTTGGATATTGATAGAAGTTACTGTCAGAGGTACAGTGTTAATTTAACATTAAGGTATGTCAAAGATATAATATTAACTTGACATGTTTTATTATAATTATTTCACCAGGGAAATAATTGCAATTTCTTTTGAGGTTTCACCATTCCATGTAGGCCTGTCGATGGGTCGGGTTCGGGGCGGTACAGGTGGTATCAGACCCGGACCCGTTTACCCAAGAGGGTACCATACCCGTCCCGTTTACCCGCGGGTCCAAAAGGTGGATTTTCATACCCGAACTTGCTGTACCCCCAGTCCAGACCCGTTTACTCGAACTCATAACAAAGAAAAAAACAAGATACATAAACAAAAACAATAACAAAAAACACATGAAGAGGGGGAAATTTTTGTAAAAAGAAAGAAAGCATGTTTTAATATCAATAAAGGATGAAATGCAACCAGGTGTAAGAGGTGGAAGGAAAATTTTTAAGAAAGACTTTAATAAAGAAAAAATTTAAAGCAAGGCCCCTAATTTATTTGGGGAAATACAGAAATAGGATCATCCACTAATCAACCAATAGTCTTCAACACTTAAAGCACAAAGGGATCATTTACTCATTGAGTCTGGAGCCTAAATCTTTAGGGTTTTAATTCTATTAGTATTATTTATATTTATGTTATGAAATGGGTAAATGGGTAATCGGGTCTGGTTCAAGTAAAATCAGACCCATCCCATTTAATAATCGGGTATACGGGTATACGAGTAAACGGGTATGGGTCCAGAGCAGCCCTTTCTATACCCGCTTAATCGGGTCGGGCTCAGGTCGGGTCCGGGTCTGGACCCGACCCATTGACAGGCCTAATTCCATGTGCGGGAATTGATAAGAGATTTTGGAGAGGAAAGTGGGAGCAGGTCCCTCAAGATTTTTAGCAAACCCTCAGTTATCAACGATTTGGCATGCCTTTACCAACTACCATTTGAGTTGGGTAGTCATGCTGTTCCCCTCAGCATGATGAGTTATCGAGAATTTTTCGTTGGACTTAAACGCCAACAACTTCCTCTATCCTTTAGCCTTCGGAGGTGTTGGATGTAAAGTAGATGTACTGGAGAAGAATGACAAAGGCTAAAATTAAAGTTTTGTACTTTGTCTCTTCGATATTAACATCATGCATGGTGATGTTAACAATGTTCAGTCAGCTAGCGTTGATCGATCATGATGAGATCCGTTAAAGGAAGAAACTCCTCTTTGGCGCTCTTCCAACAGTTTGGTTCTGAAAGTTTTGATTAGAAGTGCAGTGTTAACTCGATCGTGTGACAAAGCTAAAACTGAAATTTTGCACTTTGTCTCTTCAATGCTAACATCATGCATCATGATGCTAAAATGTTCTGTCGGCTCGACGTTGAACGACCGTGATGCACGTTGAAAGAAGAAGCTCTTCTTTTGTGTTCTTCCAAACGTTTTGGATCTAGAAGCTTTGATGAGAAGTATAGTGTTAACTTGATCATGAGAGAATCCTGTCAAGGATAGTACTTCTTCAAGAATCTGCCGTTGATCGGCATCATGAGCGTATCGCCATCTAGAGTTATGAGGCGGTATGCTTTATTTGAGTAGACTGACTCTACTACAAATGATCCTTCCCATTTGGATTGAAACTTTTCTTTTGTCTTATGAGTTATGACCATGGGTCTTCTGACTGCTAAGACAAGGTCGCCTTTCTTGAAAATTTATTCTCTGACTTTCTTATTGAAGGCTCTAGAAATCCGAGCTTGATAGAGCTCTGTTTATTGTTGGGCTTGCAGATGTTTGTTGTCTAAATCTTTCAACTCTTGGAGGTGCAGTCGGTGCTTTTTTCTCATCTACCATTCTATTGTCAAGGCAACTTGCAGAGATAGGATCTAGATCTTCAGTGAGAGTACAACTTCACATCCGTACACTAAGGAAAACGACGTGGCTTTTGTCAGGGTTCTCATCGCTGTGCGGTAAACCCATAAGTACTCGCCTAATTTGTCATCCCAGTCGCGTTGACTTTTTGAGACAAATTTCTTGAGAAGCTCCCAATAGTCTTGTTGAAGGCTTTTGCAAGGCTATTAGCATCTGGATAGTATGTTGTTGATGGCACACTTTAGACTCTGAATTTGTTACATAACCTCTGGAATGCTTGACTGATGAATTGGGACCCATTATCATGGGCGATTCGTCGGGGAACACTAAAATGGTAGAGCACGTGATGCTTGATCAACTTGATCATGTTTGGTGTCTTTACTTCCTTCAGGGGAACAACCTCCGCCCATTTAGAGAAATAATCTATTATGGCTAAGATGAAGCGATGTCTTTTGAATGTTAGAGGACCGATTGGTTCGATAACGTCCATTCCCCACATCTCAAATGGCCATGAGGAGGATGTTAGGTGAAGATGTCCCGGTGCTTGATGAACAAAGTCACCGTGAATCCTACATGCATGACATCGCTTAGCATAGGCGATGGTGTCAGGGATCATCTTCGGTCAATAATAGCCAAGTCTTCTGAGCCAGTCTCTGAGCTTGGATCCGGGTTGGTGAGCTCCGTACATACCATTATGAGCTTCTTTGAGTGCTTCCTATGCCTCTTTGTGTGAAAGGCATTGGAGCAGGATTCCATCATACGATTAGCAATATAATGCCTGCATGATCGCATTGTAATAGAATCGAGGAGCTTTTCTTCTGATGGCAGCTGCCTCCTTGGGGTCGTCCGACAATATGCCGTATAAGACGAAGTCGATATAAGAGAATCACCAATCCCTAGGTTTGAGACTTGTCGAAGTCTTAAGAACTTCTTTAACTTGAAGGTCTCCTCTTAGAGTTTATTATCTTCAAGGGCAAATTTATAGTAGTACAAGTCGCGACTGTAGACAAGTACTTCTTGATGGCACCGGCTGGAAGGGCCAACGAAGCGGTGAGGGATGCTAATGCATCTGCATCTGCATTTTGCTGACGCGGTACATGGTCAATGTAGAAGTCTTCAAACTTCTCTGCCATGACAATGGTCGCGTTGTGATAGGGCACCAAGTCTTCATGTTGGACTTCATACTCCCCGCGAACTTGGTTGACGATGAGCTTTGAGTCACCTTATGCTTCGAGATTTCTGACTCCAATATCTTTAGCAAGTTGCATCCCGATCAAAAGAGCATCGTATTCTGAGATGTTGTTGGAATACAGCTCCATTAGTAAGAATGCATGAGGAATCACATAGTTATGTGTGAAGATAAGTACTACCCCCACACCTACGATGATATTTCCCTTAGGATTCGTTCTTAACGCTCCATCAAAGAATAGCGACTACACTTGTTCTTTTGAGGAGGCGTTGATCAAGTTAACTTCAGCGATCTCATCTGGTACATCGTCATAAAGTTTTGAAATTAACTAGATGATCGGCCAGAAAATCCGCTACAACTTGACCTTTGACCGCCTTTTGTGACATGAATTGCATTTCATATTGTGAGAGTAATATGACCTATTTCGCTAGTCTACTATTCAGCGAAGATGGACTTATCATCATCAATTGCAAAGGATTGACTCTGGAGATGACTTGAATGTGTTGTCCCATAAGGTAGTGTCGTATCTTCTGGACAGCGAAGACCAACGCTAAGCATTCCTTCTCGATTAGGTTATAACGGTGCTCCGCCCTAATCATTGTTCTACTTAAGTAGTAGATTACATGTTCGTGATTTTGATCATTGTTCTGGGCTAGTAACGCTCCCAAGGAATGATCCATCGCTCGAACATATAACAGGAAAGAGTTTCCTGATACTGGAGCTACCAGAACTAGTGGGTGTGTGAGATTCTCCTTGATCTCTTCAAATGATTCTTAGAAAGCATTATCCTAGAGCAATGAGACTCCCTTCTTCATCAACTTGGTGAAGGGTTGGCAGCATCCTGAGAGATTTGATATGAATCTTCAGATGTACGTCAATCGTCACTGTAGACCTCTGAGTTCTTTGAGATTTCTCAGAGGTTGCATCTCTTGGATGAGACAAATTTTCTCAGGATCCAAATGGATTCCTTTGGATGTAATGACAAATCTAAGAAATTTATCAATGGCTACAGCAAGAAGGACTTGGTTAGGTTCATCTTCAACTAGTGAGTTCGCATGATGTCAAACACTCTCCTTAGGTCTGCGAGATGATCACTCTTGTCGCGACTTTTCACAGCTATATCATCAACGTAGAATTCTATGGTCTTATGTATATGCTCATGAAAGATCACATTCATGGCGCGTTGATATGTCGCACTAGCGTTCTTCAAGCCGAAAGGCATCATTGTGTAGCAGTATACTCCCACAGGCGTCCTGAAGGATGTGTGCTTTTCATCTTTAGGGTACATCTTTATTTGATTATACCCTGAGAAGCCATCCATGAAAGATATCCTCTCAAAATCGCACGTATTACCGATATGCCATCCGTGATTGGGAGAGAAAACTCGTCTTTAGGGCAGGCATCATTTAGATCGCAGTAGTCAATGGAAATCCGGATCTTTTCGTTCTTCTTGGGAATGAAGACAATTTTGGCCACCCAATGGAGCTTTTGCTCTTCCCTAATGAAACCAGAGTCTATAAGCTTTTTGACTTCTGATTCTATTGCTTCCATGATCTCAGGACAGAACCGTGTTGCTATTGCTTGACTGGTTTGACGTTTAGGTTGATATTGAGTCAATGCATAGCAATCTGGGGGTCGAGCCCGGGCATGTCCTCATAATTTCAAGCGAATACATCTATATACTCTCATATAAAATGTATTAGGTCTTCTTTCTTAAAAGGTGACAAGCTCTCACTTATGAAGATGGGCTTGGGGTTAGCTTCATCTCTAAGATTTATCCGAGTCACTTTATCCTCAATAGGTGTTTCGCGTTGTTCAAAGCGCGTATCCCAAAGAATATTTAAGTGTTTAATCTACGGATCAGTATCCAACTGGATTAACTCTTCAGATTTGAAAGTATCTTCTCTATCATCTTCAACGTGACTGGTTGATACCATGTTTACTGAGAGACTTTCGAAGTTATCGCCGATGCTGACGTCTGAGTCTGATGATGATGTTGTTGATGAGCTATCAAGATAGACCTCTTTTTCAGACTCCGGATCTGACGAGACTGGTACAGATACATAATCGAGTCCCCTTCAGGTCTTATGATAGTATTCGGGGGCTTTGCCTTTCGGTACAAAATGAACGAAGTAGCGCTCATTTTTCTATACCGAAATTAAGGCTTGATTCCTTGGTGAAATCATATCCCATTCTTTCCATCATGTAACATGACTTTTGTCCATAATGGAATAATTATAGAGACTCAAAATTACCCCCGGAGCTTTTGCAAGCTACGGGCTCCGTGTCGATCCGTCCGAATAGAATTGGCTCTTCACCTTTTCGTCTGGCCGGACTTCAAATAAGGTAAGCGTTCCAAAAGGGATGAATTTTTTGGTGTATGCAATGATGTTAGGGCATTCATTGATAACCAAGGATCATTGTTCACATCAGTGCTAGTATCTGATGGTACAGAATCCGAAGCAAATATAAAAAAGTGAGCCAAGTCTAGATCTTCATTGATGAACCACTCACCTTCAACATCAGCGGTGGTATCACAATCGAGCTTGCTAATGCTCGTTGCAAGAGGATTTATTTCTCAGAGATATTCGTATTCTTCTTGCTTTATATTTGCTTCGTTACTAGAGTCGAGTTCTTCTGGATGTGGATTCTCATCAGCCTAAAGAGAATCCTGATAAAGGAGAAAATCAGTAAAATAATCCTTAACTCATTTGAACGAATGTTTTTCGGCAATCAACGTTCTCACTTTTTCATCTTCACCAACATACTTTATTACTTGATGAAGAGTGGATGGGACGATGGTGTTGAGGTGAATCCAAGGTCATCCCAGCAGCAGATTGTACGAGGTGTCAGCATCGATGATATAACATGTCACCTCCGCTTTCAGGTCCCCAATCTTACACCTGAGCTTGATTTTTTTCATCGGGCGCGTACCATTGGCGTTGAAACCATAGATGGTTGTCTGAGTGGCGCTCAATCGATGGGTAGGGATCCCCAAATGTTGCATAACCCTGTGGGGGCATAATGCTTAATGCGGATTCTGGATCAACCTGAATACGACTCACTTCAGATGATCTGATATACCCTGTGTAGTACAGGGGTCTGTAATGCTTTCCTTTGACCTGCATGTTTTCTGGGGTGAAGGTGATACAGGAAAGCTGCTTCAAGGCATGGTGGCAATAGTTGTCATCTTCCTCTTGACATGTAGTAAGAATCTGGGTTACAAAAATCTCTGCATCTGATAATGCTTCTCTTAGGATCTCTTGTGAGCTTTGAAAGCCTCAAGGGCTCATAGAGAGTAATTCGAACAGGTATATTGGCTAGTTGAGCCAAGACATCAAAACGGAAGGGAGTTGATGGTCCCACACTACTTTTCAGAAGAGCTTTAACATATCGAATCTCTTTCTGCTTTTCTACGGATGGCCTCGTGAACTGCTCGATTGTCTCCTCAGCTGGTTGTAGTGAGTTTGCTACCTGCTTGCCATACTGTTTTAGGTACTGCTTACCAGATTAAGTCTTTGATGTGGGATATGTGCCCAGTCAGCAATAAAGGCAGACTTCTTGTCTTCCGAACTAGTAAGAGGGACGACATCTTCTTCGATTTCTCGTGTAGAGATGCTCACCACATTGCTGGAGGATAATTAAGCCTTGCCTCTTGACTTTCTGCTCGTGAGAGTCGTCCACTGCTAGCTTTTGACAATGTCAGGATGGACCCACATTGTCTCTTCTTGAGGAGTAGGGACCGGGATAAGTCCTTTCTCCCTCTGGTGGTGAGGATCAGTATTGACCACTCTAAGTTCTCCTTTCAGGATGGGAACCACTCCGGTTGGTGCTAGCGGAAGATTTATCCAAATTGAATTGGTAACATAGTAGTCATGTTGGCAGTCACCTTCTTCTGTTCTGGATGAAGCTTCAATACCTCCGCATCGATCAGAGCCTGAAGAATATCTTTAAAGATATAACATTCTTGGTAGGGTGTCCCATCATCCTGTGATATAAATAGTAGTTGGGATCTTCTGTCTTCCCACCTCTTTGGGGCGTTTGATCTCTAAAATCTTGAGTCTGTTACTTTTTTGGAATAACTTGAATAAAGAGACTACGTGCTCATCCTTGAAGGAGTACATTTATTTCTACGTGGTTGACCTGAAGACATGCCTCCTCTGACTGACTGGGTCTTTGTAGGTAATTTGACTTCTGTCGTCAGTGTATCCCTTCTTCTTGGTTGAGAAGATGACTCTGGAGCGCGTCGCATTGACTTGTCGGGTTTCAGCTTGTTGCCTTTTTCTTCAGCCCTGACCTGAGCGACGATGCTTGTTTGCCTTGTAGCATCAACTGCTTCTAAGTACGACATTTCGTCACTCCCATTTGAGCAAGTAAAAAAAGTTTGCAGATTGTGACGGTACATCTCCACTAGTGTAGACTAGGTCATGCCGCTAGGATAACAGAGTGTCATGCTCTGAAATCTCTCGACGAAAGTTTTAATGGACTCTCCATTCTTCTGCTTGGTTACAAGGAGAGTCGGCACCGAGATCTCTAAGTCGTCTTCAAAGAAACAAACCAAGAACAACTTCTTGAGGTCAGCCCATATTTTAATTGAGCTGACAGGAAGTTTCATGAACCACTCAAAAGCGACCCCTTTAAAGGTGCCAATGAATAAACGAGCCAAAATAGCATTGTTCGATGCTACATTTCTAGTTTGGGATTTGAAGTAGTATATGTGTTGGTTCAGTGACCCTTTACTGTTGAAAGTGTGAAGGGTCGGTGCCTTAAATTTGGGAGGGTAGAGAGTCGTATCCCACTCTGCTGGGTAGGGTCAGACTATCCTCACTTCTTGGAGTCCATCTCGGTTGGCGAGGGCCTCAAGGTGTCACTCTAATTTGCTCATTCTTTTGGAATGAGTTCTCCTGTTCTTTGAGTTATCCTCCTCTTCAGATGAAGACTTGTGTGGCTCAGAGTCAGAATGCTCTTCATTCTTGGTGTTTGCAAAGGATGAGCTCTCCCCTTCCTTCCTTTGCCCTTGGACTTCTTGGAAGGAGTCTTGGCCTTCGGTTTATTTTTGTCCTTAAGCAGTTGTGATAGCATCTACTTAAGGGTGTCAATAGATTCTTATTGGGCTTGAATCATATCGAACTGCTATCATTGAACTTGGGCCTGCTCTTCGAATCGCTTGGCCATCTCTTCGGGAGTTCTCACCATGTAAGCAAAGGCGATTGTCCCCGAGCTAGAATTCGAAGACTGGAATTCGATAATGGAGGAATGCTCATCATTCACTTCAATCCCTCTAGCCAACAGATTGTAGTCGACTGGGGCAATCGTTCTTATGTGGATTGGATTGGGCCAGTAGACCCCTTCAAGTTTAATAAGGACATCTTTCAAGCTAGGAGATCACTCAGCATCCGACTCCTCTGAGCTAACAGTTAGTTGCTTCTCTTTGGACTTACTTGGTGTGGAAATCGGCCGCACCATGTTCGTAGTCACTTTTGGGTACTCGATGTTGGAGAATGATTTCTTCTTCCAAGATCATTGTCTTTTGGATGACTCTGAAGCCGTTGATAATCAGCTAAACACCGAAGGTTTATTCATCTGAAAGCCGCAATGGCAATCAGAGAGCACTGTCGAGATTAGTTACTTGTAGTGGCATCAAGGGGCAATCTGATGGATGCTCCTCTTCCTTGTTAGGTAGTCCCTTAGGTCCATTGAGGGAACATCTAAAGAACTAGCCTCGAACCCCTGGGGGTGAGGCTTTTTGGTTAAACGCGAGTCTTGCGTTTCCTTGTTGAAACGCGAGCCTCGCATTGAGGTGAAATGTGGCAGCGCATTTTGTTGAAACATGGGCTTCACGTTCTGAGATAGACAGAGCACATGCCTCGTGTTTAGGAGCCGTTAAAATCAGATTTCGTGTTTGGCGTGGACCTCGCGTTGTTGAAGAATGCGGACTTGTGTTCTGGGACAGAAACGCTGTCCTCGCGTAGCTTAAGAAAAACGTGGGTATCATCCTCGCGTTCTGAATCTGCAAAACAAATTATCTCTGCAGAATCATCTAGCTATTGTTGACAAGCGTGGAGCTTCGTCGACGTTCAGCATTCTGGTTAAGCCGCATGGGTTGTTGGGAACCCCCGGCAACCTGAAATTGCAGAGTTTGAAGAGGAGGAGGACAGCGGAATTGGTCTTCACGTCTCTTTGATCGTGCACCATATCTTTTGGCTTACGGGTCTCCTGAGAGACGTTGACGCAGGCAGTATAGACTGTACGAGAGGTTTTCAGAACCTCTTTAGAAGTGACGCCCTTTGCACTATAAGCCATTGGGCGGGCCACTCTAGGAGTATCTCTGAAGAGATTTGAGAGTGAGTCTCAGAAGAGACTTTGCGGTTGCAGCATTGCCTTAGGCCTGGCAGAGCCTAAGGAAAGGAACTCCTTAAACTTTCCTTGGTCGAATTCAACAACGAGAGACTCTACCGTCTTCCCGAGGAGCCGGACATCGGCTTGCACCACAGCATTCTTGTCAGTAGAGAAGGAAGTCCACAGCGGAGTAACCATCTTTTGTTTGCCTCAGAAAAGAATGTTCTTGGTGTCGGTGTAAAATTTCTTTGAGTGGCTGATGGAGAGTGAAGAAGACTCAGGTCTCCCCTTTATTTAAAGCTGGGTTCTTTGAGTAGCGATGGAGAGTGATTCTTTTTCTTCATTGACCGGCCGACTGTCTACCTTCACTTTAGGATGCTCTTGAAGACTGATCGAGAGGAACTCTATTTTTAACACACAAAGTGTTTAGAGTCCATTGATCACTCCATTTCTCCTTTTCTCCAAAAGTCCTCTCTTTGGATGCAAAAAGAAGTCTCTTGATTCAAAAAGAGTTCTCTGGATTCCAAAAAGACTCTCCTCCTTCATAGCGACTCAGTCTATTTATAGGGAGTCATAGGGGTATTATTGTCCCCTAAAATTCCTCCATAATAGGGATTAACTCCCCCATTACGTGGAGAGTTAATTGACCCAGTAATGGGGGTCAATTATCACAGAAATGCGGGTCTCGTGCTGGACACGATCTCGCGTTGCTTATTGTAGATGCGAGCGTCTCAAAACGTGAAGTTGCTCAGTCTCGCGTTTTAAGTGAGACGCAGGGTTTCCTAGACCCGCGTCTGAAGTGGAGCGCCAAGTTGATCAGGCTCGTACTTGACCTGGAACACAGAGTTACTTAGACTCTGTTAGTCGAGATGCAGAGTTACTCAAACTTGTGTCAAACGCGGGCTTACTCAGGCCTGTGTCTGAAGTCTCCATGCTTCTTGAGTACTTCAATTAGAAAAGTCTCGCTTGCGAGGCTTTTTCGAGGGCAAAAGTTCTCTTCTTTTCCAAGCAAATGTAGGTCCAATGCGGCGATTAGTCCTTGACTGCTCCTGCACAAAACAAAGAGAAATCTTTAGTAACAATCAAGAAAACCATTACTTTCCTCGACAATGGCGCCAAAATTTAATCGCTAAAAAGCATGCACAAGAATAAGTAAAAGAGAGATGGTCGATGTGGTAGCTTTAGCGATTCTTCCATAATAACGAAGTGGCTTATACGAGTGGTGTCCACGAGGAGGGGAGGTGATAGAAGCTTGATGTGCAGTCTTCTTGTTCGTAGAAAAGATGTTTCTTTGTTTAAAGAATGAATCAAAAGAATAACAAGAAAGATTGTAGAGATGGTTTGAAATATTTTATTGCTGGAAAAGTATTTTGTATTTTTAGAAATGGAAAAGATGCATGGCTAACCTTCTACTAATTGCGCCCATTAACCTCTACCTTCTTGAAGACATGGCCTCCTAATGGATCATAGGCATTCACAAACCTTGTGCATAAGAACTTTTCATGTGGTAAATCGAATGAAAGTTCCTCCCATCACCTTACTTCACATGGTAACATTCCTCCATCAAGAACTATTTGAAGGCGAGTATGGAGGAAGAAATAAGTGCTCTATTGGTATCGACAAGGATGCATGAGAGTTCCACGAAATTACAAAAATCAAGTAGAGTTAACAACTTTTATAGATCATCAAAAAATTAGGAGTCAAGCATGAAATAAGAAAGTGAGTCTACTTGCTAGTAAATTAGAGTTAAAACCCTTATCGTAAGATATCATAGCTCTTGTTTGTATAAGACTTGTTTGACACTTATTAATTCATATGGGTTATTCAAGCAAATTTCTAGAGGTTAGTGGGTTAGTAGTTAGTTAGCCATGCTATAAGAAAGTTAGTTAGACATGGTAGATGAAAACAAAAAAGAAGATGAAAGGAGAGAAAACATACTAAAGTAGTGCAAGTAAAAGTAAGGTAAAAACAAAAAGAACAATGTGGTAAAGGAAAAAACTTCACTCTCTCTCTCTCTCACTCACTCTAACGGCTAACCTAGTACAAGAAACAAAGAAGGAATATAAGAAAGCAAAAAAATACAACTAACAACTAATAAGAACTCCTATTCTCTAGGATCTCTCCTTCTCTGAAAATCTTGGTGAGTATTTATAGGCACGGGAGCATGGGGGTATGAAGTGAGGAGCATGGCCCTGGCGCTGGTAGAACGGCCCCGGGATGGCTGCAGAAACATGGCCTGGGCCGCATTTTCGCGGCCATGCTGGCGCCAGTCTACCAGCGCCGGAGCGTGCAGACTGGTGCCAGAGCAAAGGGTCTGTATCTGCAATAAAAGTGCTGACTTCTGCACCCAGTAACAGTAGATTGGCTTCAAGTGTTGGGCTTCTTCTTGGTTCTAAAAAAATCCTCAAATATGTTAGAGTTTTTTGGCCTCTTTTCTTCTTCAAGCCATGGACCTAGAAATAAGGAGAAACACCCATTAGTGAACAGAATTTTATTAAGATAAATATGAAAATGTGATGAAAAATATGCAAATATAAACACTAATCACCCTCTCCGTCACTTCTTCAGGCCATTCAGCCCCTTCGACCACGGGGGATTGGCCTGCAGGCTCTCCCTCCATCAAGATTGCAGGACCCCTGCTACGTAAACCTCGGGGACAAAGACCCGGGACTGCCTCCTCTTCTTCTTCCTCCTCCTCCTGCTCCTGAGTACCAAGAGGAATGATTTCAGGCATCTGGGCTGAAATTTCAGCCTCAGTTCCTTTTTTGGCCTTCTTCGGCTGGGCTCGCCTTGGGAAGCAGAGGCTCGAGAACGCTTGAGCACGGCATGTCGAATCCTCCGGATGGGGTGTTCCTCTACGGCTCCTGCTCCAGATTCTGACCCTGAAATTGCTCCTACTCTACTATACTAGCCTCTCTCCTGGCCTCTTTTTCCACTTCCTTCTCAGCCTCCTGATACTCGGCCATCTCTCGCATTCGACAACCCTTGAACCCTACCTTGTCCTTGTACATGGATTTAATGCCCTTGATGCACAAGGTATTTATTCTAAATCCAGGCACCTTATTCGTCATGAAATACCATGTACAAAAATCAAGACTAGCATAAGTTGGGTGTCTTGTGAGGGAGGGTAAAGACAGCTCTAGTTTCTCCTGCTACGCTGTAATACCATGCATGTGCATCTTCGAATAGATTTTCACAGAAGCGAAGGTTTAGGTTGGGGTTGCCAACATACAGTTTGTCATAACCAAACTGCTGGGCGAACCGACAAGGCATATAAGGCTCATCGTACCGGAGTTCCCTTGCCGAAAAACCAAGTACCCGGGCCGGATGTTTATCAGCCACCAGAAGACGCCAGAAGATAATCGGGTGAAACCATCTGGGCCAACAAGGTCTGCAAACTTGTCCCCGTAAGACGCGTCATGAATCTCGAGGAAGCACCTGTCCAATTGGTAGTTGCCCCCATTCAGAATAGTCTTCTGGATGTGAACATATAGTATTGTAGGCAGCCCGAACTCTCCAACCGCTGCACGAAGGGTGAAAAACCTTCAGAGCAGACACTGCCATAATAAGCGACGGGCAATGCATGACGTACCAGGCCATCAGGTATGTGTATGGAAACTCGATCCTGGGAATGGAAGTTTTAACCAGGGGATAACCATTAGAATCTGTGACTGGGTTGCCCTCTGCATCCATGATTGCTTCCACATGACAGAAGCTCTTCGTTAGCGCGCGTAACCCACTTCGTGCGGTAGCGCAAGCACCACACATCGCTTCAGCCACAGCATGAGAAAATTCACTAATAGAGCCTGGTCAGACATCGATACTTTGGCCTGATGGTGAAAACTCTCAAAAATCGTGTCCGATTTGAAATATCATCATTAGACTCGGTGGTGTAGGAGCTGGTGGATGCACTAATCCTTTCAAAAATTTCTTTATCAGTGCTAGGAGCTAGCCGGGTCATTGGGTTAGCCTTGCTCACCCCGGGAACAAATAATTTGCTCATGACATCTAATTGATTCCCTCGCTCCTCCATCCGGTCATCTGCCCACAGATGTGGAAGTGGCACTACACCTCCCAATAAGTCTGCACACCAAAGTATCGCTCTTTTTCAGCAAATATAGTTCCTCTGTTGACGGGATGTATTCCTCGTAAGGGGCATCTCCAATCATCAGCCCTGAGACTTCATACATCTCATGAAGGGCAAGCCCTATTTTCCCGATGGGAGTAAAGAACGTGTAGGTCACTGGATTATATCGCTCCAAGATAGCGTAGAAATGTTAGGCGCTCTACGGAATATCATACTGGACAGCCCTCACGGCCCTGTATAGTCCGGCCTGCAGCAGAAGATATTCAAATTCCGTCAGAGCAAACTCTACCATTTTACCCCACCATGTTTTGTCGGTAGAATGGACCCATCTGGTGGCACGAAATTCGAGAGGAAAGTTACCCCTCACATTCAAGAATTGTCTGATGAAGGTGGCTGCAAGTTGGAGGGTCTCTCCCGTTGGGAATTCAACTTTGACCAAGTCAGGCTGCAGCCCCAGCACATCCCTCCCATGACCAATGGTGAAGGCTTCATGGGTACCTATCTTGCCCAAAGTAACTCTGGAGAATGGCCTGTCCAACTCCTAATCTATTGTCCGACACACGGACATATGCTGCAGATAGGCCAAGGGATACATCGGTTCCATAATCGGGAAGAAGAACCTCCTATTGCCAATCTGGCAAACCATTTGTAATCCCCGTCATAAAGAACCCCATCTTCCTCAATCGAGTCGCCAAAGAAGAAGTCAAGCTTCCTCAATAGAGCACGAGAATCTGACTCAAACCGACCATCAGAAATGATTTCCCAGAGAATCAGCATACTGGCCTTGCTGATCCGACGTCGCTCCTTTGATTTACCGGTGGTCTAGGAGCAGTCTTCTAGAGAACGAAGATCATGTTCGGGTCAGCACCACCTACATGCCCAAAGTGACGATTTTTGGACAGAGCATTCGAGGAGTATCGCACTGCAAAAAGGACAATACAAGTGTTAGCAACCTAAAAAAAATTCTCTAAGTGTTGAAGCTCAGACGCAAAGTTCACATCAGAATCGCATCTAATGACTGAGATGTGGAGCTCAATGAAACCCGCATCAAACCTTAGAGATGCGAGGCTCACATGAAGTCCACATTTGAAACATCCCAACATAGAAATTTCTCTAAGTATAGAAGTTAGACGCAAGACTCAGTGAAACCCGCGTCAAACCTCAAAGACGCCAGGTTCACATGAAGTCTGCTCCTGAACTCCCCCACTTAGAAGAATTCTCTAAGTGTTGGGATCAAACGCAAGGCTGAACGAAGCCCGCGTTCAATAAACACACACAGACTCAAGCTGATGAAGCGAAGACGCGGAGATCGTCAAACCTGCGTCTTGCCTACCAGTGCAAGAGTCACATCTGAAAATCAAACACGGGCGTGAGTCTCGCGTTGGCAGTTCAATTAAGAAGAGACTTGAGAGTTAATATAGCTCTTCAAGTTCTTTAATGGTGAAAATCAATTCAAATGATTTTATTACCTGAAATGGGGGCCTTCTGCGTAGAGAAACTGCCCATTTGAGCCTCTGGAGCGACAATGCTCGAGGATGAAGCCACAAGTTTGATCTTTGGGGCCATTTCGACCGTGATTTCTATGTAGAATAAGTTTTGATAACTCTTGACTCAGAGTTCAAACGGAGAAGAAAAGAGTCTAATGATGACGCTTAAAAAGACTGTTGTCTTTTTATAGACACAGTAATCTACCGAGATACGCCGCCTATATCTTGAGACCAATCGTCACTGGATGCGTGGTAACACGCCTTGAACTTGAACCTCGCGTGTTAAGAGAACAAGGTCTCTTCAAGCTCCGCCAGACACGTAGCAACGCACCTAGAACACAAGTCTCGCGTTTAATAGAGCTGCGTCTCTCCAGCAAAAAGAGGCCCGCGTCTCCACCTTGAAATCTGCGTCAATTCAACAAAGTGAGAGCCCATCTCCACTCTGAAGACTGCGTCTCTTCAGTATTCTATGCCTCGCATCTTGACAAAACAAGAGAGCTGCACCTCTATTTCCAGCAAGAGCTGCGTCTCTATTATGAAGCAAGCCCGCGTTTGGTAACGCTCAAAGCCGCGTTTCTACATAAAGTGAAAGGTGTGTCTTTACTTTGAAGGAAACTCGCACCTTGGGAAAACAGCAGAGCCGCATTTCTTCAACGATGAAAAGTCTGCGTCTCCACCTCGAACTCTGTGTCACTTCAACAAAAAGAGAACTGAATCTTTATTTCGTTATTCGTGTCTCTCCAATGAGTGAGAATCGTGTTTCTACTTCAGACGAAGTCCGCGTCTCCAAAGCAACATGACCTTTACGTCTACAAGACCTGTATTCAGTCTTTTGCAAACAGTTCAACAGTACACTGGCGAAAGCAGATGACTATTTCCATAGTTCAACAATACACCAATAATGAGTTCAGAGCACCGAGGAGGCCTGAACTGCGTATCTAGACATTCACGATGATCACTTTTGGTGGCTTTAAAGAGTTTAACAGTACACTCACGAAGACCAAGATTCAGACAAGATCGAGCTCAAGGATCTCAAAAGATTGCTAGTCCATTCTTGAGAGCTTGCTACCAGAAGAAAAATCTAAACTATTTCGAAACCCGTTCCAGTCAACCGCGGAGTTTCAAAAACTTTGGAGGGAATTCTGTAGACTGTCTTAAAATTACTGAAGACAAGTCATCGATAACAGGATCTATACTTCAGAGGCTAGGCTAATTAAAGCCATTCACTGCAATACCAAGACGCAGAGCTTGAAGCACGCGTCTCAATATCACTGCAGTGTTAATACGCGAGGCTCGAAATCCACATCCCAGAATCACTGCAATGCGGAGACGCAGAGCTTAAAATCCACATCCCAGCATCACCGTAGTGTCAAAACGCGAGGCTCGAAACCCACGTCTCAGCATCACTGTAATGCCAAGACGCAGGGTTTGAAGCCCGCATCTAGCAAGGCTCGAAGCACGCGTCTAGCAAGGCTCGAAGCTCGCGTCCAGGCTCGAAGCCCACGTCTCAGTAGAGCTCGAAATCCGAGTCTAGCAAGGCTCGAAGCCTGCGTATAGCAAGGCTCGAAGCCCGCGTTTTTAACTGAAGAGGAGCCCTGCGTCTCAGTTGTAACTGACCTCATTACCGGGTCAATTACTCCCCACATAATGAGGGGAGTTAATTCCCATTATGGAAGATTTTTCGGGGACAGTTTTACCCCTAAAACCCCTATAAATAGCTTAGTTTACTATTGAAGGGGGTCATGGAATTTTAGTCGGAGAATTTTGGTCAGTCGAATTTGATTAGAATTTTCAGCTGAGGAATACTGAAAAAAAGGTAAACTCTTCTACCAACTTGATGTATCCAAGTTTTTGTCCAAATCTCTTTGAGATTCTATTGGATAGGAGCCGTGCTACTCTGTCCATGATCTGAAGAGAAAATTCCCAGAACAGCTTGACGTTCACCTGGTCAACGAAAAACAAGATTCACTTTCCACCACTACACAAAAGACTCAGTTTTAAATAAAGGGGAGATCCAATCATTCTCCCCTCTTTTGTAATTGGATTATTGATCCGTTAAATTTTCTTTACAATCAAAAAAAGCATTTACACGCCTTTCAATTTTTCTAAGAAACAGTAACGCTTTCAACGACTGAGGCAGAGTACAACGCTATAATTGAGGCATCAAAGGAAACTTTGTAGTTGAGAGGATTGGTCGAGATTTTTGACATCATACAGGATTCAGTTCGGATTCATTGCGACAGTCAGAGTGCTTTTCATCTCACTAAGGATCACATGTATCATAAGCGGATGAAACACATTAATGTGAGGTATCACAAGATACGTTAGTGGGTCATAGTTGACAAGGTGATTGACTTGATGAAGATCAGTACAAATAAGAATCCAACAGACATGATGACAAAGACTATCTTGATTGAGAAGTTCAGAGCATCTCTGAACTTCATCTAGATTATCCAAAGATAAGGTGGAGAACGGCTCTTGGGAGAGAGCCATATGAAGTCACAAAAGAGGGAGAAAGCACAGTGAATGAAGTGAAGACCAATTTCCACAAGAGGACTCAATGAACATGAGTTAAGGTGGAGACTGTTAGCGTTTTGAGTGTCTTATATTCATTCGAGAAGAATTAAGTTCTGGTAGAGGTGGTGCCAGCTTTAGAGCTTAAGAGCAGACAGGTGTGCATATTTTGTGCATAGGCTAGTCGACTAATAGTCAAGGGTAGTCGACTAACGAAGATTAGTCGACTAATAGCATCTCAGAAGTAGACTAATATGGAGGCACAACCAAAAGTGGGTACATCTTAATAGTCGACTGTATAGTCAATTAATGATCAGGACTAGTCAACTAATAAAGTGGATTAATCGACTAATGGTGGTTCTGACAGTTTCTTTTTTGGGTCTAGTTCGAATTGGATTCGAGTTTTTTCTTTCTCAAGGCAGGGTTATTGTATTGATGGAGTTTGTGTTAGAATAGGATGATCGTAGGAATCTACATAAACCTTTTGGGGATGACCTTTGAAGGTAAGTAAAGAAGAAATCTTTTTTTTCCACTATTGAGAGTTTTGAGAGAGAGAGAGAGAGAATCCTTGTAACTCTTGTTCTTTTCTTCTCTATTTTCAAAATAATTTCTCCCCTCCTCTCCATGGACGTAGGCACTCTTGCCGAACCTTGTTAAACCGGTGTTCTTGTGGTGAGTGGTCTTTATTACTTGCTAGTGGTAAATCGCTACTACGCTTCCATTGTCGAATCTCCCAGTCGGTGTTCCTTTCTTGTTGTGTCCACAACAATTAGTTTCAGAGCAATGGCTAGTAAGACGACCACAATAACCAAGTTCGAGGTGAAGAAATTCGACGTGAAGTCTAACTTCTTGTTGTGGAAGATGTCAGTAACGTCGTTGCTCGTGAAGGAGGACACACACAAGACCCTGCTTGATATTGAGAAGAAACCATTAAAGATGGAGGAGGATGAGTGGAACGACATCGACTTTCGTGCAAAGACAATAATCATACTATGCCTACAGATGAGGTCCTCTACAACGTCATAAACGAGGAGACAACTGCTGGTCTTTGGTGTAAATAGGGGAGTCTTTACATAACGAAGAGTTTGTCAAACAAGTTGTTCATGAAGAAGTGGTTATACAGCCTCCGAATGAAGAAAAGTAATCTTATTTACAACATCTAAATGCTTTCAATAGAATTTTAAGCGACATGTTAACTCTGGAGGTAAACATAGAGAAGAAGACGAAGTTATTCTGTTTTTTCTCCTGTTACCCAAGTCCTTACACTTAGCAACCATCCAAGGTGATCCCTCGCCACAAAGCTAGCTCCACCGCTGCCGCCCGTGCAGAGCAACGAACCATCGAAATTGATTTTGAGGCAGCCTAATGAGGAATGCCACAAAACATAATGAGTAGGCTTTGATAGGAGTACAAGGCACCGGAGACATCCCCAATTCATTAACGGCTGACTCTGTTGTATACTAGTCTACGGACTAATATATTATAATCTAAATTTTATGGAGAATGGATCTTATTCAACTTTTCTTTCTTACTTGCTTACTTGATTGCTTGATAAAAACAAAGAGATACACTAGCCTTTTATAGGCAAAATACATATATGACTCATTAACTTCTAATTGAAGATGATGACTCATCATTTCTCTAAATTGATGATGATGACTCATTTCTCCTAATTGAAGATGATGACTCATCATTTCTCTAAATTGATGATGATGACTCATTTCTCCTAATTGATGATGATGACTCTTCATTTCTCCTAATGATGATGATGACTCTTCATTTCTTATGGTCTCTTCTTCTTCCAAAATTAATGTCATAGAGATATTTTTATTTGATATTCCAACACACCCCCTCAAATCAAAATGTTTTCATACCGAGCATTTCGTTTAGCCTTCTGAAAGGTTCAATAGGCAATGGCTTGGTGAAAATATCTGTTACTTGCTCCATGGTATGACAATACTCCAGCTCCACAGTTTTCTTCTTTACATGGCCTCTGAGAAAATGAAACCGTGTATCTATATGTTTGCTCCTCCCATGATGTACTGGGTTCTTTGCAAGTTGGATGGTTGATTTGTTATCCACAAATATTACAGTCGCTTCTTCTTGTGGATGATCCAATTCCTTTAAAATATTCCGCAACCAAATAGCTTCACATACAGTAGATGAAGCTGCCACATACTCTGCTTCGCATGAAGATAAGGCCACAACTCCTTACTTCTTTGAGGTCCATGAAAATACAGTTGACCCAAGATAGAAGACATAGCCAGTGGTGCTTTTCCTCTCATCTTGGTCACCTCCCCAGTCGCTATCTGAATAGCCTACTAACTCTGCAGTTTCACCATAAGTATAAAATAGATCAAGGTTGAGTGTGCCTTTGATATACCTTAGAATTCTCTTTGCAGCTAGCCAATGAGACTCCTTCGGTGTCTCCATATAGCGACTCACAAGTCCGACTCCGTAAACAATATCAGGCATTGTGATCGTTAAGTACCTCAGGCTCCAACTAGACTTTTGAAAAAAGTCGAGTCTACAAAATCTCCAATTCCTTCTCTTGATAGCTTTATTCCTGTGGCTATTGGGGTGTTTACTGGGTTGCAGTTACTCATCTTGAATTTCTCCAAGATCTCCTTCATGTACTTCTTTTGAGATATAAATATCCCATCTTGTTGTTGCTTCACTTCGATACCAAGAAAATAGGACATCAATCCATTGTCCGTCATCTCAAATTCATTGAACATCGCCTCCTTGAATTCAGCAAGCATCTCGACGCAACTTCCTGTGTATAACAAGTCATCAACATAAAGACAAATTATTAGAAATTCGCCTTGATGGTTCCTCTTCATGTAGATGGCATGCTCATAAGGACATTTGGTGAAGCCGTTTTGATGAAGATAACCATCAATTCGGGCATTCCATGCCCGTGGTGCTTGCTTTAAGCCGTACAAGGCTTTCTTTAGGTGATATACTTTGTCTTCTTGCCCTTTTACCAGAAAACCTTCTGGTTGTTGTACATACACTTCTTCTTCAACAATACCATTGAGAAATGCTGACTTGACATCTAGATGATATATCTTTCACCTGTGATGAGCTGCAAGTGAAATTAATAGTCTCACCATATCTTATCGAGCAACTGGTGCAAAGACTTCTTCATAGTCGATGCCGTATTTTTGTTTGTAGCCTTTCGCCACAAGCCTCGCCTTGTACCGATCAACTTCACCATCTGCTGTGCGTTTGATCTTGTACACCCATTTGACACCTATCGCCTTGTAATTTTGTGAAAGTGTTGTCAACTCTCATGTGTCGTTCTTCTGGATGGCATGCATCTCCTCCTTCATTGCTGATCGCCAACAATCTTCTTCCTTAGCCTCTTGGAAAGTGAGAGGCTCATGATCGGCATATAAACAAAAGAGATTAGTTTCTCCATCTTCTTCTGTCTGCTCATAGATCTCCCTGAGGTTTCTCATTTTGATTGGACCTCGTTGCACGGAGGATTCGCTGCTACTACCTTCCCTAGAAGATGGAGAACCTCTTGCAGGAGATGGTGTAGCATGTTGAGGAGATAGTGGTGTAGTTGGTGGTGGAACCTCTTGTAGGGGCTCGTCAGGTTCATTCACCATGGGTTGCTCTTTGACAGTCTCTTCATTGCTCCAACTCCATACTTCAGCTTCATTGAAGACAACATCTCTACTAACCACTAGTTTCTTAGTTAGTGGATTGTAAAGCTTGTATGCCTTCGACTCCTCGCTATATCCGATGAAAATGCATTTTTCACCATGATTGTCAAGCTTCTTCCTTTTGACTTCAGGTACTTGAGCATATGCAACACACCCAAAAATTCGTAGATGTGCGACATTAGGCGTATAGTCGCTCCATGCTTCTTGAGGCGTCTTGCCCTTCACTTGCTTCATCGGGCACCGGTTGAGCAAGTAGGTTGAACATGCCACAGGTTCCACCCAAAACTGCTTCGGCAATCCCTTTTCTTTAAGCATGGTTCTTGTCATGTCAAGAATAGTGCGATTCTTTCTTTCTGCGATGCCATTTTGCTGTGGTGTATAGGCAGTAGTAAACTGCCTCTTTATGCCTTGCTCCCTGCAATATTCTTGAAACATATTTGAGGTGTACTCACCACCTCGATCACATCAGAGAGTTTTTAACTTATGGCCACTCTCTGCTTCAACAAGAGCTTTAAAATTCTTGAAGGTAGTAAAGGTAGCAGATTTTTCTTTAAGAATGTACACCCATAATTTTCTACTGAAATCATCAATGAACTTAATAAAATATCTATTACCTCCTAAAGAGACGGGATCTAGTGGTCCGCAGATGTCAGTATGAACAAGTTGTAATGGTGCCTCCGCTCTCCATGACTTTCCATTGGGAAAAGGAAGTCGTGTTTGCTTGCCAATTATGCAAACTTCACAAGTATGACTTGGTGGATCGATTGTTGGTAAACCTCGTACCATGCCGGCTGTAGATAGTAGCTTCAGGCCGCTGAAATTTAGATGACCAAAGCGAAGATGCCACCTCCATGACTCATTCTTCATGAGTCCTTAAAAACACTTCTCAACTTTTGTGTTTAGATGCAAGGGAAACATGCGGTTCCTTGTCATCTTAATACAAGCTATAAGACCTCCTTTTGCATTTTTCAACCAAAGATGGTTGTTCTCCATATATACTTTATATCCTTTTTCGAGTAATTGACCGATGCTGAGAATATTACTTTTCATGTTAGGAATATAATAAACATCAGAAATATACTCGGGCTTACCATCCTTTTGATAGATTTTGATCTTCCCTCTGCCTTCAACGGAGAGTTTTGAAGAATCTCCCAAGCTCACACTTCCATGAACTCCTTCTGCGAGTTCCATGAATAGTTCTTTCTTCCCGCACATGTGGTTGCTAGCACCCGAATCAAGGTACCAAACATCATTCTGAACACTTGAATCATCATGAGCAAGAAGAAGAGTAGAGTTATTACCCACATCATTTGTTGCTTCGGCAAGATTGGTAAGATCTTCAGTTCTGTGCCAGCAATCCGAGGCATAGTGTCCAAATTTTTGACAGTTGTAACATTGGACTTCTTATTGGTTCCTCGCCCAGATGTAAATCTTCCCCGATTGCTTCGTCCTCGACCTCTGAAGCTTTGGAACTCCACTTGATTTTGAGTGGTTCGTTGTTGGAGACCACGTCCCTTACCTCTACCACGACCACGACCTCTACTATGTGAGCCACGATCATTTAGAGTCAGCTTTGACTCTAATGCTTGTTCTAGACTATGGAAGCAGTCTTCTTTTGCATGCGTTGCTCATGAACTTGGAGGGATCCCAAAAGCTCCTCTATTGAGATCTCCTCCAAATTCGTAGACTCCTCAATTGCCGCCACCACGTGCTCGAACTTTGATGTGAGGGATCGCAGCAATTTCTCCATCACTCAGATGTTCCTCCATCTTCTCTCCATTTCTCCTCATTTTATTCACAATTAGAAGTAATCGTGAATAATAATCGGAGATTTTTTCTTCATCTTTCATTTGAGCGGCTTCAAGATCGCCCCTCAAAGTTTGAAAGCGAATTCGCTTCACCCGCTCGACTCCTTTGTAGATGGTAGCAAGGATTTTTATGCTTCCTTGCTCGTCGTTGCTTTGGCAACTCTCTCGAAGGTAAACTCGTCCAACCCTTGATAGAGTAGAAAATGAGCCTTGCTATCCTTCTTTCTTTACTCTTTAAGAGCCTTCTTCTCTTCGGCGGTGTAAGCGGATTCTACCTCCGGTGTGGGTTCCTTAAACCCATCAAAGATTAGCTCCCACAACTCTTGAGAACCAAATAGAGCTTTCATCTGAATTGACCAACTCTCATAGTTATCTTTCAATAACTTGAGCACTTGTGGATTGATGAGATTGTTGGTGGAGGCCATGAGGAGAAGAAGAAATGAAACAAAAAATTGAATTGGCTCTGATACCAATTGTTGTATACTAGTCTACGGACTAATATATTATAATCTAAAATATTAAGTGGAGAATGGATCTTATTCAACTTTTCTTTCTTGCTTACTTGCTTGATTGTTTGATAAAAACAATGAGATACATTAGCCTTTTATAGGCAAAATACATATATGACTCATTAACTTCTAATTGAAGATGATGACTCATCATTTCTCTAAATTGATGATGATGACTCATTTCTCCTAATTGAAGATGATGACTCATCATTTCTCTAAATTGATGGTGATGACTCATTTCTCCTAATTGATGATGATGACTTTTCATTTCTCCTAATGATGATGATGACTCTTCATTTCTTATGGTCTCTTCTTCTTCCAAAATTAATGTCATAAAGACATTTTTATTTGATATTCTAACAGACTCTGCTTAGCTCCACTGTATTCTAGAACTTAATAACCTGCATAGTGGCTAATAGTGCTACCAAACGCATTGTGATTTCTTAACATCCATAATTCCCAAAGCATGTATGCCACTATAGATTGCTTAAATCTGATTGAATCTTCTCATATGACGTGAAGCGAACCCAACCATTGGAGATGACGTCCAAGTGTCTCCAAGCATTCCATTCCTCGGTCAGTCCCACCCCCACAGTTGCCTCTCTAGATTGAAGCTGAGAGATGACTTCAAGAAGGTCCTCAGCTTTCACAAATAAGTTTTCAACTGAGTCCATGTTTCATTGCTTAAGGGCTTGAATGGACCTCCAAATCTTTTCAGCAAGTCTCTTTGCACTTCTGCACCAAGCATTTCTAACAATATGCCATGACTCTTCGATCCCGAGCCAGAACTCTTCAAACTGCCAAGGCTTCAATTGCTTGCCGTCAGTATCAACAAGCAGAGGGTTGTGATCATAAAAAACCCAGGGTAATACTATAACCACAATTTTAAGGAACAATTGAATCCATTGTTGGTTTGCTAATGCTCCGTCCAATCTCTTCAAAACCTCCTGAACTCGCAGATTCCTTGATCAGCCAGAGAGCATTAGTTGTTGCCTTATTTTCCTTCCCATGTTAGGCCCAGCAGACCTATTCATAGTTGTTTTGAAGCCCACCTGCGTTTGCAGGCTCACACCAGTGTTGGTGTCGACCGCCTGCAAAATAGATTTTACTTTAATTTTCTCAAGCTCAATCTTTAGTTGTTCAATTTTGCAGCCCATTTCAATATGGGCCTTCTCTTTAGATAAATATGCAGTCCTCCTTTTGACTGCAAACACCTTTGCTATCATCATAGCCACGGGTTTGTTTCACCGTAAAATTCTATAAGTTCACAATTACGAATTAAGACTTATGGTATTTTTTTTTAGATCATAAGTCGTAAAATATATTTATATCTCACTTACGATCTACTTGCAATACATATAGTTAATTTTGTAGTCATGTAAATCTCACTAATAGCTCACTTATAGTACTTAATTTGGTGATCATGCAAATTTGTATTGCAGATAGTTAATTATAATTAAATTAAACACTATAAATTTTTAGATCAAGATGAAAACCAAATTCATACAAATTATTATATAAAATGTGGGAACCTATGAAATAATTCTTTCTCTGACTCAAAATGTAACTCAAGGGTGAGTGTGACACGTAATACGCTTGCCCACGACTCCTGATGTCCTTGAGTTAATGGCATAAAAAAGGTGTTTTCCTGAAAGATCAAATTTATCCTGTCAACTTACATCCCGATTTAAGCTCTTGCATTACTGGACAGGGAAGAAAACTAGTTTGAAACTAGCCGAACTTGACTATTAGTAACTAGTGAATGTTGGCATTGATAAAGCCTACAAAAATTAATAACAGTCTTCTCATGCTTTTGTGGGCAGAACAAGAGAGGATCAATAAAGTTATTAAATGATCAATTTAATGAGGACATAGTAGTAGCAATTGAATTGAACTGAATTCAATAACTAGTATAAATTATAAAGGCCATTATCTCTTTAATCAAAATTGATCAAAGGGAGAGTTTATCCCGTAACTCATATAGAAACTTTATGCGTCGGTCCATCTGTCTGTCTTCATCCACGCGCGCGAGAGAGAGCGAGAGAGAGAGCAGCGAGAGAGAGAGAGAGATAGAGAGCACCCCCTTGCTCTCTCACCTCCGCCCCCTTCTTCTTTCTCCTCCTTCCTCTCCCCCCACCTCCTCCCCCGGACCCCCTCCTTCTTCTTTCTCCTCCTTCCTCACCCCCCACCTCCTCTCCTTCCTTCTTCGTTGCTCGGTGGTGGCTGATCGGTTGATTTTTCACTCCCGACAACTGTATACTAGTATCTAATTTTTGTAAATCAAAATTGCATTGAAATTTAAAATTATATGTAAAATTTTATTTTTATTTACGTACAAATGCACGTGTCCAAAAGTCTAGTAGTAGGGAAAGTGAGAAAAGATAATATTGGGAATAATTTTTGGACTAAATATATTCAGCCGACAATAGCTAGGAAAAGTGATAATCTGTTCAACTGAAAATTGGAACTTAAAAAAGAAAGAAAACTAAAAATTTTCTCAACGGTTATTTTAGTCTTAACTTCCAAGAAACAGAAAGATCCGTTGAGACTACTCTTACCCAACCCAACAATCCCCCCCTCTTCACTCCTTTGCACTGCGGTGCCAAATTTTCTCGAGAGCCAATTATTAGCTTTACAGGGGCTTATTGCGCTTTATTTTTTTCATTTCATTTTTTTGCCAGTGAAGTGGGTAGGCAGGCCTAATGCGTCTTTGCGTCATTGGGGTATCTATTATACCGTCGAACATCACCCACACTGATACCACCATGAAGGAGTCGGGGCTCCATCCCAAAAGACTAGTCTATTTGGTAGAATTGCCCAAATACTTATAAGCCCAAGACCATCTCCACGTCTAGCCGATGTGGGACTATTTGTTCGACCCAAACCCAACATATCATGTGTATCTTTAAGACTTTTGAGTTCAAACAGATAGTCAGCAAAAAGATGTAGGCTTGAAGATTGTTGCATCTAAACTGATTCCTCTAGGCTGGAGATTATCAAATTAGGTTTGGAGATAATTTAGTTTCAATGGGTCTTTGTATATTTCTATATGAGTAATTTATTGTATTGTTATAGTTCGTGATGAATTATTTTGGTAGTTGAATTCCATAAATCTTATCTTTACCATAAAGCAGTTTAACTAGTTGGCAGATAACTTTGTGTTCTTAAGACACTTGAAGTGGACATATTTAGAAAAAAGAGACTATTACTGCCCCTTGCATAACCAATGCAAATTTTCAGATTTACTTTGATTTTGTTGTTTAATCTAGCCTTCTCTTTTTATTTTGACCCAGAGGTGAGCTAAAACTCCCTAAATTAGTTTCAACTGACAATAAAGCTTTAGGTCACTTCAGTCAGGGATACAAATACAATGAGGACTGCATGAATGCTTAGGTTTTTTGCTCCAATATTCAGACTACATGTTCACAGTAGTGCTATTGGAAACACAAGTGCAAACTCACAGTCTTTCATTCCTGCTGACAACAACTGAGCTTGAAGTTACAATTTTATCAATTTCATATATTCTCCATTAGCTTACGCAAAGCTATCTGCTATGCGTTCATCATCCAGCACCCTTTCATGTTTGATCTTTTGCCATAGCATGTCACAACTTCACTGTTGGATTTACTAGTGCTCTGAACCATCTGGTATCAAAGGTTCTTTTGATCTCCTTTTTGTCTTGAGATTGTCATCTCTGTGGTGCAGATTGCTAAACCTTTCATCCAAGAAATTACAAGAAATGTGCA
The DNA here is from genome assembly GCA_038442645.1 of Agave tequilana. NCBI lineage: Eukaryota > Viridiplantae > Streptophyta > Magnoliopsida > Asparagales > Asparagaceae > Agave > Agave tequilana. The sequence continues at coordinate 41,364 of JAVJIF010011525.1, read as the reverse complement.
TAACCGTAGCATGTCAACAAGGTGTTGTAGAACACCACTTTGATTTAACCTTAAGATCAAAGATTCATATATGTTCTTTTCAACTCAGTATTCCAATCCTAGGTGCATGTTGCAGAGTGAACCTTGTTGCCGGAACACCACTGAATAAAGCCGGAACAGAGCCTGTATGTGATTCTTGCTATGTTTATCAATCTTCTCCACTTCTCTCTCCAGCCAGCAGTGTGATTCCAGAGTAATTAGCACAAGGATCAATTTCTAACGGAAGTTCAGAGGTAAACCTAGTGCCTTCTAAGTTTACCATTCTTTTATATGTGAGTTGTACTAGGTTTATCACTAGTACTTATAAGATTATACTGTCCTTGAAAAGGCATTGTTTTAGCTACATATAGTCCATTGAAGATGGGCGACATTTTATATAAATATTACATCTAAGCCTATCGAGTTTTTTGATATGTAATTTTGTGTTTAGTTAAAAATCGTGTCAGAGGTTGATGACATTATTAGGAATGTCAGAGGTTGATGACATTATTAGGAGAGTCCTATTGGAATCTTTTAGATTTGTTTTGCTTTTTTTTTTTTTAAATTTTTTTCAAGTTTTAATCCTTTCTTTCATCTATAAAGGGAAGCATAAGTGGGTACTCCTTTTAATCTAATTTTGAAGAAAATGTATGCAATTTGAGCTGGAATTGATATTTTTACTAAGCGATAGAATAGTAGAAGTGAAAGTGTGAGTTTGAGAGAGATCCAATGAATCTAACTAAGAGAGTGGAAAAAAAGTTGAGTATCAAACCTTGGAATAGAGTTCTTCAAGCAGCCCTTTTTTTTTTTTTTTTTCTTTTTTGTGATTTCATTGCATTTTCATTTTATCATAAGATTCATAATCATATAGAGTTCTGGATCAATGTACGGAGCACTAATATTGTGTGTTTATAAATTGTAGCTTCCTTCTTTTATTTTATTTCGTAGGTATGCACATCTTTGTAACTCCTTTCTTTTAAAGATTATGATGCTCACTGTTTAGTGTGTAATAGACCAGATTTTGTGAAAAAATTCTGTATAAGCTCTCTTTTTCTAAGACAAAACTTTTCCTACCTATCTTGAAGCGCATGAAAGAATATTTGTTTAGTTAGCAACAAATAAATGAGAGGTCGGAGGATCAATATTCCACTTCTTATAGTCTTGAAATAGTTAGATCCGAAATAGGAAAACCAGATGCCCCTCAAAATATGCTTCCTTCTTATTCGGATATTCAAGAAGCGCAAGTGATATTCATTTGCACACAGTTAGGATCATTTATGTTTCGTTATATTTTTATTTCTCCAAGTTAATTTCTTTAGATCATAAACTTCGGTAACTTGAACTAGATTGAAACATATGTAAGTTGGGGAAGTATCTATTGAGTCCGTCGTCAAGATTTCATATTAGTACTTATCCTCCATATCACACATTAAGAAAGGAAGATTTGACAAAATATCATGACTTCACTAACCCAAAAACATCTCCAGTGAACCCAATGCTTTCGTAAAAAGGACATAAAGTAATCAAGTATTGTTTTACATGGTACCACACCTTCATTAGATTGATGATGGTTCTTTCATTCTAAGTGAGGTTAATTTTCCACATGAATTACCAGATCCCACATTAACTGCCTGACTATGAAGATAGAGCCATACACCCGGTTTATGATAATATGAGAAGTTTACAGCGTTACCTGGGGAAACTTCACCGAGATGGCCAGTAGAATACTAACACTTAACCAGCTTGATTATAAGTTATGAGTTATGATGATTCTCCCACTCACTTGAACTAGAAAATTCACTAACAGTTTTTGCAAGTTTAATTGCTGATTTTGACAATATCTTATGTTTGTCCTGTAACCCTTGAAGGTTTAGAAGCAGACTTAATTAAACCAAATAATGAAATGAGAAACATATCACCATTTTCTACATGACATTTGAATGTTGAGTACCTAATCTAGTTATTCACACATAAGTATGAAATCAAAAGACACTAGTTCATGTTGGAAGGAAATCCATACTTTGTAACACATTCTATTTCTTTCTCGTTAAACACGCATGTATGTCTGTTCTTCCTTTTAAACACGCATGTATGTCTGTTCTTCCTTTTAAACATGTGACTTGCAAATATTATTACTGGAGGATGCTAAGGAAAAGCAAAAAGGGATAACAAAACCACCCCAGTCCCCCACCCCCTTTTAGATCCAGGCTTTCCAGCAAAAAATTGCAAGGAAGAAAAAAGAAAGAAGAAAAGGAAAGGAAAGAAACACTCAAAGATGCTTTCAATATTTTGCTGGCCCCTCGAGGAAAGTTGGACAATTGTGACATCTCTGGCATCATGTGAACTGCAAATCTATTTTTAATATGACAAATTATCCTTGTCTTCTAGGTTATCTTTGGAAATTATAGGGTTTGTCAAAAGTTAGGGGAAAAGTTCATGTTACTGCAGTTCTCAAGGAGAAGCTTGAAAATTAGAATGCGCGACAATGATTTGACTATGAGAGAATGATTTGCAGGTATTCTTCCTGAAGATTAGGAAAGTTATAGTCTAGAAAATTAGTTTGTGAAATTTCTCTCAAGATAAGAAAGGTGGAAAATTCATGTTTCTAGATTTGAGCTATGAAGCACGAACATTTCAAAGCGAGTCCAGTGTTTGGCTTCAACAGGTGTTGTACACTGGATCTTATACTTGCATGACACGTATTGACATGCTAGAACAACGATAATGGGGAAAACAAATTTTGCATTTCAAAGCCATTTGGCTTTTTAAAATTCTAAAATTTGCATGGTGAACATCTTCTGTTGCTTAAACTGATACAAAAGGAATCCTTTTGAACGTAAGCTAGACATTATTTTGTTAGTACCTAAATACCTTGTGAACATGTGAGAGGCTTCACAGGATTGTACTAGGTTAGGTATTGGATTAAACTTCCAAATTTAGATTATTAGGATTTTTTGAGGCAAAATTATTAAGATTTCATTTCATCTTTCTTCCTCCTTTTAATTGAACATGTCCTAATAACTAGGGTTTTGATGTATATTATATTTAGTCGCATGCACACACATGTATTTTCATGTCATCGTGTCCTTGCATCTGACTTCTTAAGAACCTCTTGTTTCGTTGTGTCCACGTTGCGTTGTATTAGTGTCCTGATGTGAGACGAAAGGGGATTTAGGGTTTGTGATAGAATTTTGTGGAATTAGAAAATAACAAGAGATGAAAGAAAAGATATGACCATAGATAGCAACCCGGATCTTGACTTCGCCGCCTATGATTCAATCCATGAGAGCAAAATTAATACCAAAAGCAATTACCTTCATTTTTTTCAAAATTATTCAATTAATTTTCAAATATCACTACATGGATATATATATATATATATATATATATATATATATATATATATATATATATATATATATATATATATTATATATATATATATATATATATATATATATAGCTTACAACATTTGCACTATATGTGTAATTATTAATACATCAAATCTAATCACATTTAAATTCAAATAACTCCTAAATTTTAATCAAATTTATCTAAATCTAATCTAAATAAAAATCTCAAATTTACTAAATCTAAATTGTTTGTTTCCTCCATCATTCTCCCTGACTTGAAAAAATTCATCTCCGATGAATGTAGTGATAAGTATAAGATAAGTATGACCGAGTGGAATTAAATTTCATTAAGAATTATCAATCAGGTCAAGGTGGTGGTCGAAAAATTAGCACTGACGCATCCTGACTGAACCAAGATGGTAAAGGTGAAACTGACTTTCGTTGCAAACCGCCTGAAGTTGGCGGTAACTCGAACAAGATACGTGCAGTATAAAGAGGCAACTCAGCTCCACTAAAAATTAACTCATATACCAAAGCACCAATCTCTCGTGAACCTGCTCATGTAGAAAGATTTGCAACGGGTCGTAGACATCAGTCGATCTTAAAAATATACCTATCAAAGATGGCTCCATGGTAGGCTCCACGAGACAATCTACAAGAGTCTCAATAAGAGACTTTTTCACTTCTGGCTCTAATTTTGCCTCATCAACAACTTCTGAATCTGGCTCATTAACAATGTTTTGCTCGATGACAACAAGAGGCTCTGAATCTGGCTCACCAACAGTTTCTGGATCTGGTTTATCAACAACTTATGGCTCTGATTCATTAACAACTTCTGACACTTGGTAATTTGCCTCAGATAAGTAAAAAAGGTGTGGAGTGTACAAAGTACGAAGAAGATCTTTTAAGACAAACCAATATCGATAATCGATATGACTGCCTTCCCCTAATAATAAGATTTTTCAACCAGCTTCATTAGGGTATGTTGGCCCAGAGGCCCATCACTCTAATTTTGATGATGATTAACTCATGTAGTTATAGTACTAATGATCTTGTGTTTAATTAGTCTCAGATATTTGATCAAGATCTTAGTAAGTGTTTAGCTTCAACAAAGGAGTTTTAGGGAGCTAACACATGTAGATTCAAGAGTTCGCACGTCTAAATCGCATCTAGCACTCGGTTGGAGTCAAGCTCATTGGATCGTGTTTGGATCGGGTCGTCTTGAAGATGAGAATCGACAAGAAGACTTCGGTTTGTTTAAATCTTGTGTAAAGATAGATAGTATTGATATGCTCAAGTTCACACACACACAAAAGTTTAATATGTTTTGATTTTCGGTTTAACCGGTTTTTGGTTTCAAGTAGACATATATATGATTTTCATGAATAGATAGAATCAAAGCAAGTTTACATAGTTTAATGTATATTAGAATTGATCTATATACATCTATACTTCTTATATTTAGAAAAACTTATTTTGATGATCTTATTCATGTGTTTGGAGTTTTGTAATTAACAAAACTTATTTTTAGATTTCATGTCAAAAACATAAATATATGCTTTACATGTGTATTGGATTCTATCCATACACAGTATGCTTCAAATGTGTTTCAATATTATGTTTTTGTATTTAGACAAGTTTTGAAAAAATCGGATTTCTATTTCAAAGTTTGGTTTTCAGAAAATACGGTTTTCGTTTTAAAGCCTAATTTTAATATCACAAAAGTAGTTCAAATGGTTTGTAATATGTGTTGAATTTTTATCACACATATTTGTTATTCAAAGATCTAACAAGAACTTATTTTTGTGAAATTTATGTGTATTTATCGGATTTTATTTGAATTAAAATATCCAAGTTTCAAGTTCTGAAGTAGCAGCCAGAGGCCACTGGCGGTCCACCGGACGGTCAACCGAACCAGAGGTCGGTCGACCGATGTGTATGAAAAGTGTACAAGGGCTAGCCTATAAGGCCGATCGACCGCACGGTCGACCGATTGAAAGCACCCTTACTCTCGGGTGTTGTCGGTCGACCGAAGCACCAACGGTCAGAAATATGACCGTTGGGCTGGTTGACTGGAAGGGCATTTCTGCCTTTTCCAGTTGCCAACGACTCTTTTATTTGGGGGCTATATAAAGGAATCCTCTTGGGCTGTTTTTAATAAGGATTTTAAGAGCAAATTTTTCCATCTATACAAGTGTTTTAGCAGCAAGTTTTTGAAGAGTTTTTGTGCCAAAAAGATTTATCTTTATCTTGTTTTCAAAGGTTAGAAAAATCAAGGAAAAATAGAGTATTTGGGAAATTAGTTTTGATCTTCATTTCTATTTCATTCTAGTATTTTTCTCAAGTATTTTCTTTGTGATTTTGATTCCAAACATCTTGTTTTCTCACACGTGAGCTATCATCTCTATCCTATCTATAGGATCTTGTTTTTGTGAGAAAAGTTGTTTGTGGTTTATTGTGCTCACCAAGATTGTAACTTTCTCTTTGTTTTGACTTTGTGCCTATCCCTCTAGTGTAGAGGTGGTGTTGCTTTGGATTTGTGTCTATCCCTCTAAGTGTAGAGGAGGTCGTGCTTTGGATTTGTGGCTATCCCTCTTTGTATAGAGGTGATTATGGTTGAGTTTGACTTAGTGCCTTATCCCTCTTGTGTAGAGATAATTGTTGTTTTGGCTTTGTGCCTTGTCGCTTGTGTAGAGGTGGTTGTGTTGGAGAGAGGAGTTGTGTACTCCTAACCTTGTACTTGCAAATTCCTCAGTGGAGGTTCCCTGTGTGGGAGTTCCTGTGTGGACGCAGTGGAAATCCTTCTGTGTGAAGGTGGGGACGTAGAGCAGTGGCTCAAACCTTGAAACATATCTTGGTGTTTGCGTTTGATCCACTATATCTAAACTCTATCTCTCTTATATCTTTCATTGCATCATATTGTTCATATCATATATATGCTCGGTATTACTTGTGTGCCCATACTTGTGTTGAACCAAGAGAGCTTCATATAGCACCTCAACTCTTAATTTAGTGGAGTCTAGAGGAGATAGTCCAGAACCCTTCACCGAGAATTCGGTTACACTCTTTGGTTACACATAGTGTGTTACAATTAGTTTTTAATTCCGCATCATTTGTTATTAGATTAGCTCATACACCTATTCACCCCCCCCTCTACGTGTATTTTCAATTGGTATCAGAACATACGCTCCTGATATTAGGTTTAACCGCCTAGAAGTGAGATCTTGGCTTGCTAATTTAGATTTACATTTGTGCACATATAATTTATACACTCATGGATCACCTTACCCCTCCCATGTTTGATGTTTCTAGCATCGAGATATGGAAGCTTAGAATAAGTGTTTATTTAAAAGCCCTAGGTTTGCATGTCTATCTTGTTACTACCAAGAAAACCTATTTTGATAATTTCAAGTACATTGAGGCTAATGCACAAGTCCTAGATGCACTAAAGCGTTCACTTAGCAAAGAATATTTATCTATTGTTTCTCATTGTGATTCCGCTTTTGCAGTGTGGAATACATTGACCTCTCTCAAGCTACAAACGATAAACTTTATAGAGAAAGAATCTAATGGAGATGAGTCCGACGAAGCGTGCTATATTGTCCAAGGGAATGACTCCCTTGAGGTACATTCAGAAACTCAACTAGATGATTGTACTAATTCTTCCGGTGATGACTATATAGATGTTGATGCATTGAATGAAAAACTATCTATAGTTTGCGAAAACTTACTTTCAAAGTATAAAGTTTTGAAAAAGAAGAGTTATAAATTAAAAGAAGAAAATAAGGATTTATTTTCAAAACTTGATATGACTTTGCAAGAGAGGGTTGAGATTTTAAGTGAAAGATAATCATTGAAATCCCAACTTGTCTTTGCCTTAAAGAAAAATAAAATTTTGAAAAATAAAAATGATTGTGATGATGTTTTGAAGAAAAATGAGGTTTTGTCTTTAAAACTTGAATTTGTTTTAATAGAGAACAATTCTTTGAAAAATAAAATTGCTTTAATTTCAAAAGAATTGGATTTGGTTTCAAATGAAAATTATTCTTTGAAAAATGATTTTGATGCTTATGTTTGCCATGTTCCTATCGCCTCTTCTTCTATTGATAAACATATTACTTGCTCCACATCTTCTTTAATTATTGAAAGTGATATATGTTCTTTAAATAACAGTGTTGATTATTTGGGCCCCACTTTGAGCCAATGTGCTATAAATCACAAGAAATTAAAATTCATATTTCGTAAGAAATATGCACCACATATTCATGCACACCATTCACGGCATACCCATACTTCTCATGTTCACACACAGACACTATGTATGCTCATGTGTATACTTATACACATTGTGGACGTATGGGCCACCTTACAAAGTTTTGTTATGATAGATTAAATACTTCAAATTTTGCAAATAAATTTATTTGGGTTAGAAAAGGTGCTAACCCCCATGGACCCAATAAGGTATGGGTACCAAAATTTACCCTTATTATATTTGATGTAGGTGTGGGCTCTCGCTTGACGTGAGGGTATTGGTGCCTTGATGGTAGATGCGTTCCGAGCTAAATGGTAACACTTTTGGATGCATCACCTTCAAAGAAAGTTTGGTGGGAGGACCATCATGTTTTGGAGACCTAGAGATTAGTCTATTGGTTTTGGTAACTATCTCTAACTCCTTATTTAGTTTACATGCATTTTAAAATTGATGTTTTTAACATGTATTGGTTTTCGTATTTTTCATGTTCATTATGATTATGTATTTACCCTAATGATCATGGTTGATTATGTTTTTACACTTCATACTTTTGATTACTTGTTTAGATGTAGCTTTCATTAAAACTTGTGTTTATACTTGTACAACGAGTGAGCCACATTTGATTATTATATGTTTGTACTATGTTACTCATTTGTACCCATTAGATGTACTTGTTTAACCTAGTTTTGATGATTCTTACATTTTAACTTGTATTCCCTATTTTTGTACACGTTTTTCTCATAAAAATATATTTATCTTCATGTATATGTTAATTATATATAAAACTATTAGATATACATGTATATCTTAGAGTCACTTGCCTTTCATGCAAAACTATTATGAACTCACTTGTGTTTGTGATATGTATGTATACTTTTAGTTTAGACAAAACATACATATGCCTTGAAGTTTGTATTGTTTTAATGAAAATTAAATTTTTGTGACTTTCATAGGTTTTGATGTTTTAAACTTTATTGCTTATTTTCATGAATATATATTTCACATGATTCTTGTACACTCATATTATTTGTGTTTACTCATGACTTTATTTTATGAGTACGTTTATGAGCCTTATAGATTTCGAGTGTCAATTTTGTGTAAAACGCATGCTTCATAAGATATATGATTTGATTTCATGTTTTTATGGAATATTTATTATTTTATTTCTTACTTGAAGGATTTCGTACTACTTTTTAAAAATTATTTTTAAACTAGTCTTTATTCTTCAATTGGTAGTGATTTTCAAACATGTTAAATTATTTTCAAGCTCTTATTTTTTTGAAAACCCCTACCTTCTAAGGGCGGTTGGTTAGGAGACCATGCCTTATATAACCTTATTGAAAATCTATTTAAACATGTGCATAAAAGGGAGGTAGCTATGAGATATACATGTTTTTAATGAAAATTCTATTTTAGTATACTCATATGTGTTTCCTATATATGTATGCTTCAAACTTCAATTAATATCAATATCATTTGGTATTTTTATTTTGTATATACATATATATGACTTAATTGTGCTTGTGTTACAATATCCTTACATTCTTAAAGAACAAATTATATTTATATTAAGCTTGATTTTATTCCAAATGTTAATTGGTATCTTTACAAGCTTATACATTGATTTCAATTGGTATTTATTTGATATCAAAAAGTATTTCATGTTTCACATTCTATTAGTATCAAAATCTACTATTTGTATCTTAAAAATATTTTAACAAATGGTACCAACTTTTGTGTTTATCAACTAAAATTTGATTTCATTTGTATTATAATTCATTTTGTTGAATTCAAGAAATTTCAAAAAAAATTGTTTTAAAAAGTTGTTTCAAAATTTGTTGATATATATTGTCTATATGCAAGGGGAGCTTAACATCTCTTTTATATATAGATTCATGTTGAGGTATCTCACATTGAGGAGTTTGACCTCTCTTCTTTATGTGGTACACGTCGGTAGGGGGGCTTAACATCTCCGCTTATATATTGTATATTATGTTTTATGTGGGTTAGGGTTTAGTCATCCCTTCTCCATGTAATGCATGTATGCAGGCTAACTTACCGTCTCTCCTCTTCATAAATGTATATCACATATGCATTTTTATTGTTTGATTGTCTTTCACCCCTTTGTTGATGAATTGACAAAAAAAGGGGAGAAGAATTTTGAGAGTTTATATATGCAAGCATGTTTATATCTTTGTTTATGCATATATGTTTGTATTTTGTTTATGCATTTCATTGAATATCTATATTGTTTATTACTATGCATGAGGTAAGAGGGAGCTTCTATGAAGCTTCACTTTAATTCATGCATATATAACTCCATGAATTTTGTCATCATTAAAAAGGGGGAGATTGTTGGTCCAGAGGCCCATCGCTCTACTTTTGATGCTGATTAACTCATGTAGTTATAATATTAATGATCTTGTGTTTAATTAGTCTCAGATATTTAATCAAGATCTTAGTAGGTGTTTAGCTTCAACAAAGGAATTTTTGGGAGCTAACACATGTAGATTCAAGAGCTCGCGCGTCTAGTTCGCATCTAGCAGTCGGTTGGAGTAAAACTCATTAGATCGTGTTTGGATCGGTCGTCTCGAAGATGAGGATCGACAAGAAGACTTCAGTTTGTTTAGATCTTGTGTAAAGATAAATAGTATTGATATGCTCAAGTTCACACGCACACAAAAGTTTAATATGTTTTAGTTTTCGGTTTAACCGGTTTTTAGTTTCAAGTAGACATATATATAGTTTTCATGAATAGATAGAATCAAAACAAGTTTACATGGTTTAATGTATATTGGAATTGATCTATATACATCTATGTTTCATATATTTAGAAAAACTTATTTTGATAATCTTATTCACGTGTCTGGAGTTTTGTAATTAAAAAAACTTATTTTTAGATTTCATGTCAAAAATATAGATATATACTTTACATATGTATTGGATTCTATCCATACACAATATGCTTCAAATGTTTTTCAATATCATGTTTTTGTATTTAGACAAGTTTTGAAAAAATCGAATTTCCATTTCAAAGTTTGGTTTTCAGAAAATACGGTTTTCGGTTTAAAGACTAATTTTAATATTACAAATATAGTTCAAATGGTTTGTAATATGTGTTGATTGTTAGTCACACATATTTGTTATTCAAAGATCTAATAGGAACTAAATTTTGTGGAATTTATGTGTATTTATGGGATTTTATTTGAATTAAAATATCCAAATTTCAAGTTCTGAAATAGTAGCCAGAGGCCACTGGCGGTCGACCGGACGGTCAACCAGACCAGGGGTCGGTCGACCGGACCAATCGACCGATGTGCACGAAACGTGCACAAGGGCCAGTCGACGAACGGTCGACTGACTGAAAGCACCCTCACTATCGGGTGCTGCCGGTCGACAGGGCGGTCGACCGGCAGGCTAAAGCCGATCGACCGGGCGGTCGACCAGAGCACTAACGGTCAGAGACCGTTGGGCCTAACGGTCGGTCGACCGGAAGGACATTTCTGCCTTTTCCAGCTACCAACGACTCTTTTATTTGGGGGCTATATAAAGGGGTCCTCTTAGGCTATTTTTAATAAGGATTTTAAGAGCAAATTTTCCCATCTATACAAGTGTTTTAGCAGCAAGTTTTTGAAGAGTTTTTGTGCCAAAAAGATTTATCTTTATTTTGTTTTCAATGGTTGAAAAAATCAAGGGAAAATAGAATATTTGGGAAATTAGTTTTGATCTTCATTTCTATTTCATTCTAGTATTTTTCCCAAGTATTTTCTTTGTGATTTTGATTTCCAAACATGTTGTTTGCTCACACTTGAGGTATCATCTCTATCCTATCTATAGGATCTTGTTTTTGTGAAAAAAGTTGTTTGTGGTCTATTGTGATGACCAGGATTATAACTTTCTCTTTGCTTTGGCTTTATGCCTATCCCTCTAGTATAGAGGTGGTGTTGCTTTGGATTTGTGCCTATCCCTCTAGTGTAGAGGTGGTGTTGCTTTGGATTTGTGTCTATCCCTCTAAGTGTAGAGGAAGTTGTGCTTTGAATTTGTGGCTATCCCTCTTTGTGTAGATGTGATTGTGATTGAGTTTGACTTAGTGCCTTATCCCTCTTGTGTAGAGGTGATTGTTGTTTTGGCTTTGTGCCTTGTCGCTTGTGTAGAGGTGGTTGTTGGCCCGGAGGCCTTTCTCTCTAGTTTTGATGATGATTAACTCATGTAGTTATGTTTACTAATTCTTGTGATTTTAGTTTCAGATCATGTAACAAGATATTAGTTGGTGATTGCTTCAAAAAGAGGAGTTTGGAAGCCTTCACATGGTGATTCCAGTGCCCTAGCATCAAGATCATACCTTTGCACTCGTGGATCACGTTTGGGATCGAGTCGGCTTGAAGATTGAAGATCGTCAAGAAGACTTAGGTATCCTAGTGTTTAGTGTGTTTTAGATCCATGTGTAAAGCTTAGATAGTTGATATGCTCAAGTGCACAACACACACGTTTTATGTTTGGATATTAGTTTTTTGGTTTTGGTTTAACCAATATTTGTTTTCATGAATAGTTGATCAAAACAAGTTTAATTGGTTTATATATAGTAGGTGTATTCTTTCTATACATGCATGCATAAACTTCTTAGACAAACTTATTTTAACTATCCTATTCATGTATTGAAAAATTCAAGTTTGATAAAATACAAGTTTTGGTGTTTGGCAAAAAATGTTAAGACACAAAAATAGTTCAAATTGCTTGATATTTGAGTTGAAATATTTATCACAAGTTTATATATCAATGCAAAATGGTAAAACTATTTTTGGGAATTTTTAGAAGTTTTTAAAGAATTTTTAGAAATAATTTTAACCCCAGTTTCTGACCCAGAACAGTGGCTGACAGGCCAGGTCGGTCGACCGCACGGTCGACCGAACCAAGGGCCGGTCGACCGAGCGGTCGACCGACGTGCACAGCCTTGTGCACGTCTGGCAGACACATGGGCCGGTCGACCGGGCAGTCGACCGGACCAGAGAGCTTTGCTCTCTGTATCTGGGCGGTCGACCGGGAAGCCCCAACGGTCATATTTATGACCGTTGGCGGTCGACCGCAGGCCTGTCAGGCTGACAGATTAGCCTAACGGCTAGTTTTCTGTTTGGGCTATAAATACCCCATCTCTTTAGGGTTTTGGATAAGATTTTCTAAAGCAAAAATTTTCCCATTCTCTGGTTTTAAAAACAAGTTTTCAAAAGTGTTTAAGTGCCAAAAAGATTAATCTTTATTTGTGCAAAGCATCATTCATTCATTCATATCATATATTGCTTGTGTTGTGCCTTGCATTATTTCATATTGCTTATCATCCTTATATGCTTGGCTTGCTTGTGTGTGTGCCTCACTTATACTTAACCACAAGAGTTTCATATAGCACCTCAATCCTTATCTAGGGGAATCAAGAGGAGTTAGTTCAGAGCCCTTCATGGGGAATTCGGCTACACTTGTTGGTTGTATTAAGTGTGTTGCAAAATTTGTTTTTAGCTTCCGCATTTAGTTTCTAGATTTGCATTATCACCTATTCACCCCCCTCTAGGTGATTTCAATTGGTATCAGAACCTACGCTCCTGATACTTAGGCTTAACATCCTAGGAGTGAGATCCTTGTTTGCTAATCTACCATTTGCATTTGCACACTTGTTTGTTTGCACACATATAGTTTGGACCCATGGACTTCATGACCCCTCCTATGTTTGACCCTTCCAACATTGTTGTTTGGAAGACTAAGATGTCTATCTATTTACAAACCCTAGGATATAAGGTTCACCTTGTCATTACCAAGGAATCCTACCTTAGTGATAGCAAGCATATAGGGGCCAATGCACAAGCCCTTGAGGCCATTAGAAGCACACTATCTAAAGATTATCTTATACTTGTTTCTAATCTTGATTCCGCTTTTGTAGTGTGGAACAAGTTGACTACAACCACCACCTCCAAGCTTCAATTACCGATCCAACCGGAGGAATCTAGTGGAGAATCCGATTCTCAATGCTATATGGTCCAAGGGAATGACTCTCTTGAGGTACATTCGGATACTCAATTAGATAGTGCTAGCTCTTCATTTGATGATCATGATTATATGGATGCCAATACTTTGAATGAAGAGTTGTCTATTGTTTGTGAAAAATTATTTGAAAAATATAAAATTTTGAAAAAGAAAAGTCTAGGCCTTAACAATGAAAATAAAAATTTGCTTTCTAGAATTAACATGATTTTGCAAGAAAAGGAGGAGATTTCTAATGAGAGGGATTCATTAAAATCTCAACTTAATCTTGCATTAAAAGAAAATAAATTATTGAAAAATAAAAATGATTGTGAAACAATTTTGAAGAAAAATAAAAACTTGTCTTCAAAAATTGATTTTGTTTTAAAAGAGAATGTTGCTTTGAAAAATAAAATAATTTCTATTTCAAATGATTTAAATGTTTGTTTGAAGAAGAATGATTGTTTGCAAAATAAGATTGATGCACATGTTTGTCATGCTAGTGTAGCTTCTTCATTTAGTCTACCTATTGCATGTACCTCTTCTTCTAAGATTAATGATGATTTTTGTTTGTTGAAGAAGAGAGTGGATTGTTTGGGCTCCACCTTGAGCCAATGTGCTAAGAGCCATACACGTTTGGAAACTTTATTTCGAAAGAAACAAGTTTCATCTTTTCATGCACACCCCCCACGGCATACACATGCTCCTCACGGACACCATCATCACTTGCATGCTCATGTGTACACTTGTACACATTGTGGACGTAAGGGCTACCTTGCTAAATTTTATTTTGATCGTATACATTATTGTAATTTAGCAAATAAATTTGTTTGAGTTAGGAATGATACTAACCCCCATGGACCCAAAAAGATATGGGTACCAAAGACCACCCCTCTTGTTTATGATGTAGGTGTGGGCTCTCGCATGACGTGAGAGTATCGGTACCTTAGAATGGATGCGTTCCGAGCTTCATGGAAATCATTTGGATGCATCACTTTCAAGGGATGTTTGGTGGAGAGGACCACCATGTTTTGGAGACAAGGAGAGTTGCCTTCTAGGTTTTGGTAACGATTCCTAACTCCCATTTATGTACATGCTTTTCATGATTCATTATCTTTAGCATGATTTGATATTTTTAGATTATTATGAAAATGCCATGTTTATTAGATCATTGACATGCATGTATAGCCTTTGAGACACCCATGTTTTATATGGACTATTATTTTTGTGTTCTCACTATTGTTTAGCTATCATGTTTATCTTAGCTCTAATAACATGTGAATTTACATAATAATCATATTTATATTTTTCATGTTTATTCATATCTTGTTTTTATGCTTCATGCGTTGATTACATGTTTAGATGTTAGTTTTCATTAAAACTTGGTATATACTTGTACATATAGTGGGCCACAAATAAATCTATATATGTTTGAGCTTGATTACTTATTTGTTCCCATTAGATGTGCTAGTATAGTCTAGTTTTGATGATCCATGCGTTTTAAACTTGTATTCCCATTTTGGTTTTGTTTTATGATCATGTGTTTTCATTTCATGTATATGTCTATTTTGTCAAACTTTAAGATATACATGTATACCCCTTGAGTCATTTGCTTTTCATGCAAATCTATACATATGGACTCAATTGTGTTTAGGGATATGTATGTATACTTTTTTGTGTTGACAAATCATACATATACCTTGAAATGAAATTTGTATTTTTAGTTTTTCATGTTCTACATGTTTCCATGTGTTTATGTTTAACTTCATGTATATGTCCATTTTATACAAATTATTGTTTATACATATACATCCTTTTGAGCCACGCGCCTTCATGCATATATCTTTGTGGACTCGTTGTGTTTGGATATGTATGTATACTTTAATTTGTATAGGACATACATATACCTTGAAGATTAAATAGTTTTGATGATTTTCATGTTTTCATGTTTCAAGGAATATTGAGTTTATTGTCCATCTTTTATGATTATGATCTTCACATCTTATTTGTACACTCACATTTATTGTTTACTCATGTGTTTGTTTTCATGAGTCATATTTATACTTAATTGGCTTAGAGTGTTGATTATCATGTGGATTTTGTATTTTATGAAAGATATTTTGTTTTATTCCTTTCTTGAAGGATTTCGTACTAGTTAACAAATTTTTCATTTTAACTAGTTCGTGTCCTTCATATGGTAGAGTTTTTCAAACAAAGCTTATTTTCAAATCTATTTTTGAAAACCCCTACCTTCCAAGGGCGGTTGGATGGGAGATTATGCTCATGTATGCTTTAAATTGAAAATCATTTTAAACTTGAACATGATTGGAAGGATAGGTTATATGAGTTATACTTTGATATTATTGTTGTTTCAATTGGTATCATTGGATTCTTTCAATTGGTATCAATTTTGACCCTTCTTGTATACTCATATATGTTTGTATGTATGTATGTTTTTCAATTCCAATAGTATCAATTTCGATTGGTATTAAACTTTTCATACATATATATATTTTATTTGTGCTTATTATATCAATATATCTTTAAGCACAAAATTTTGTTTATGCTAAAGCTTGAGTTTCAACTTTGTTTCAATTGATTCAATTTTCAATTGGTATCTTATTTCGAGTCTACGCATTGTTTTAGTTGGTATTTCATAAAGGGGGAGAAAATTTGAATTTGTATTTCAATTAGTATTTTGTTTTCACTCCCACACTTTCTGATTGGAAATTTGATGTTTATTTTAAGCATATGATATCACAATCAAAATTGTTTATATGGCTTAAAAAGAAAAATACTCTCTTTTGATATCAAGATGTTTATTTGAATGTTTTAAATTGGTATCTCAAAATTTTGTTTAAAGATAAATACAAAAGTTTTGATTTGTAATGCCTATATGCAAGGAGAGCTTAACATCTCTTCTACATATAGATTCATGTTGAGTGTATCTTATATTGAGGAGCTTGACATCTCTTCTTTATGTGGTACACGTGTATAGGGGGAGCTTCACATCTCCTCTTATGCATTGCATAATGTACGTTATGTGAATTAGGGCTTGTCATCCCTCCTTCATATAATGTATCTATGTAGGGAAGCTTCACATCTTCCTCTTCATGAATGTATATAGCATATACCATTTATTTATTGATCTATGTTTACTTTCAATTGGTATCAAGATGCTACTTTGACATATTTTCAATTGATATCTTAATTGATTGTCACCCCTATATTGATATTTTTTGTTTTAGACAAAAAGGGGGAGAAAAATTTATTGATTTGATTTTGATTTTTACCCCTTTATTGATGATTTACAAAAAGGGGGAGAATTATTTGAGAGTTTAACATGCATATAAAACATGTACCTTCTCTATGTTTTTGCATGATTGAGTTTGAATTTTATATGCATAGTTATGTTTTTGCATATATTAAGTTCAATTGGTATCTAGATGTTTTAATTAGTATCTAGAGCATGTTTATTTGTTTTTGAAAATTTCATTGGTATCTAGAGCCTTTTATTGTTTATGCATGATTATGCATTGCATATTTATTGTTCATTTGTTTATGCATGAGTTAAGGGGGAGCTTCTTTGAAGCTTAACTTTAATCCATACATATATAACTCCATGAGTTTTGTCATCATCAAAAAGGGGGAGATTGTTGGCCCGGAGGCCTTCCTCTCTAGTTTTGATGATGATTAACTCATGTAGTTATATTTACTAATAATCTTGTGATTTTAGTTTCAGATCATGTAACAAGATATTAGTTGGTGCTTGCTTCAAAAAGAGGAGTTTGGAAGCCTTCACATGGTGATTCCAGTGCCCGAGCATCAAGATCATACCTTTGCACTCGTGGATCACGTTTGGGATCGAGTCGGCTTGAAGATTGAAGATCGTCAAGAAGACTTAGGTATCCTAGTGTTTAGTGTGTTTTAGATCCATGTGTAAAGCTTAGAATAGTTGATATGCTCAAGTGCACAACACACACGTTTTATGTTTGGATATTAGTTTTTCGGTTTTGGTTTAACCAATATTTGTTTTCATGAATAGTTGATCAAAACAAATTTAATTGGTTTATATATAGTAGATGTATTCTTTCTATACATGCATGCTTAAACTTCTTAGACAAACTTATTTTGACTATCCTATTCATGTATTGAAAAATTCAAGTTTGATAAAATACAAGTTTTGGTTTTTGATAAAAAATGTTAAGACACAAAAATAGTTCAAATTGCTTGATATTTGAGTTGAAATATTTATCACAAGTTTATATATCAATGCAAAATGGTAAAACTATTTTTGGGAATTTTTAGAAGTTTTTAAAGAATTTTTAGAAATAATTTTAACCCCAGTTTCTGACCCAGAACAGTGGCTGACAGGCCAGGTCGGTCGACCGCACGGTCGACCGAACCAAGGGCCGGTCGACCGAGCGGTCGACCGACGTGCACAGCCTTGTGCACGTCTGGCAGACACATGGGCCGGTCGACCAGGCGGTCGACCGGACCAGAGAGCTTTGCTCTCTGTATCTGGGCGGTCGACCGGGCGGTCGACCAGGAAGCCCCAACAGTCATATTTATGACCGTTGGCGGTCGACCGACCGTCGACCGCAGGCCTGTCAGGCTGACAGATCAGCCTAACGGCTAGTTTTCTGTTTGGGCCATAAATACCCCATCTCTTTAGGGTTTTGGATAAGATTTTCTAGAGAAAAAATTTCCCCATTCTCTGGTTTTAAAAACAAGTTTTCAAAAGTGTTTAAGTGTCAAAAAGATCAATCTTTATTTGTGCAAAGTATCATTCATTCATTCATATCATATATTGCTTGTGTTGTGCCTTGCATTATTTCATATTGCTTATCATCTTTATATGCTTGGCTTGCTTGTGTGTGTGCCTCACTTATACTTAACCACAAGAGCTTCATATAGCACCTCAACCCTTACCTAGGGGAATCAAGAGGAGTTAGTCCAGAGCCCTTCACGGGGAATTCGGCTACACTTGTTGGTTGTATTAAGTGTGTTGCAAAATTTGTTTCTAACTTCCGCATTTAGTTTCTAGATTAGCATTATCACCTATTCACCCCCCCTCTAGGTGATTTCAGTGGTTGTGTTGGAGAGAGAAGTTATGTACTCCTAACCTTATACTTGCAAATTCCTCAGTGGAGGTTCCCTGTCTGGGAGTTCCTGTGTGGACGTAGTAGAAATCTTCTGTGTGAAGGCGGAGACGTAGTGCAGTGGCTTGAACCTCGAAACATATCTCGGTGTTTGCGTTTGTTCCACTATCTTTAAACTTTTTCTCTCTTATTCTTGCATTACATCATATTGTTTGTATCGTATATATGCTTGGTATTGCTTGTGTGCCCATACTTGTGTTGAACCAAAAGAGCTTCATATAACACCTCAACTCTTAATTTAGAGGAATCTAGAGGAGATAGTCCTGAATCCTTCACCGAAAATTCAGCTACACTCTTTGATTACACATAGTGTGTTGTAATTAGTTTTTAATTCCGCATCATTTGTCATTAGATTAGCTCATACACCAATTCACCCCCTAGGTGTATTTTCAGGGTATAATTGCACTTCTGTTCAGAAGTAAAAATAAAATAACTAAAGAAATCTTCATACCACTTCTCATACTCATAATAATCATCAAAACCCGAAAACACGGAATAGCTGCATATATATCCTGTTCAACTATCTTTTCATCACCAAGAGTGTGTGTGTGTGTGTGTGTGTGTATCGGTCACAAAAGTAAAATCTCATGATGAAAATTAAGTAAATAAGCTCAGATATTATCCAAGAATCTTAATTGCTTGAACTAGGGTCAAATCTGGCAGAAAATGTAACCTGAAACGCTAATCTTCTGTTGCAGGAACAATATTGATACCAAACACGGGTTTGTGAAAATCAGATCTACTATTCAACTGTCGTGAAATCTTTTAGGTGGCTCCGGGATGCAGTCACGCATCCAACTCTTTAGACGGAACTTGAATCAAACTCCGAATGGGTCTGAAATGGACTCCTTACTGCGGCTGCAATCTGCAGTGAATAGTCATCGTGAACAGTAAAGTTATTGTTTATAGAACAATAATTTTTTTTTGAAGTAGATTTTTGTGGAAGGAAAAAAAGCAAAAAATTCTGCTCTGATACCACAATGATGTGAGACAGAGGGCGATTTAGGTTTTATGGTGAGATTTTGTAGAAGTGGGAAAGAATAAGAAAAGAAAGAAAAGATATGATAGCAGATCACAATCAGGATCTTGGCTTCACCGCCTATGATTCAATTCATGAGATCAAAAATCAATACCAAAAGCAAATAGTTTCATTTTTTTTATCAAAATCATTCAATTAATTTTCAAAGATACTACATGCCTATATATATCCTAAAATACGTGCACTATATGTGCAATTATTGATAACATCAAATCTAATCAAATCTAACCACATCTAAATTCAAATAACTCCTAAAACTCAACCAAATCTATCCAAATCTTATTTAAATAAAAATCTCAAATCTACTAAATTTAAATTATTTATTTCCCCCATCATGTGCTATATTCATATTCCTAGGATTGGAGTTTCAGTGTTACGGAAATTATGCCACTGTCTTTTAAAATTGCAAATTTTGGGTATATGATGCATTGGGATTTTGAAATTTCTCAGCACGGGAAAAGGTCATAAAAAAAGTGAAGGTAGTTGAAGGACAATTGGTCATTTCCCATGTGGAAATATAAGCACTAGACATCCAGACAAATAAAAAAAATTTAAAGATAGTGTGGAACAGGTAATATTTTGAAATAAGCATTCGAAGGTTGTTGTGATGAAGAAAATATCAAGAGAGTTTTCTATAGTTAATCATTAAAAAAAACTCATGATCTTCGACCAACTGAGAAGACAAAGCGAGCAAATCGGGAAACCTGGCTGCCTCTCAAAAAATATAGCAGCTTCATCTGGATTGGTTAGAAGACTGCTAAGTGCTGGTCCACTTACAATAAGATGCTCTCCAGTGTTAGCTCTGTAGTACTGATTGTGTTTCTTCAGGACTTTAATCTTTTTCATTGTCTGAGACCTGCTAATATTCCTACACAGATGTTAAAGATTGCATATTATTGGAAAAAATTAAAGAATGATTGGCAAAACTTCTTCGATGATTATAATTCAGAAACTGGAAATTTTTCTCGAGTTTCATACAAAATGTTTGAAGTGAACATTTTTCAGTTATCCTTCAGATTAAAATAATTAGCCATCAATGTTATTCACCTCCCCTTTGAATAAGCAAAAAAGATGAATGAGATCAGCTGGAGCAACAACTTTATAATGTAACCGGTAACTTGTGCTGATGCTCACTGGAAGTATAGGCATATTTGATCCATGTTCTCAATGATTTCTATATTTTCATGCACAAAATTGACTAACTATCAACTCATTGTTTTCACCTATTGAACTGTTATCACCAATCCAAAGCATGGCTGATCCCTAGTGATGCAGACTACACTTGTTCTGCTCTCCCTCTGTTTGCCCTACCAAGCTCGGACTGATTCCATTGGTCGTGGTGCAAATGTTTGGTGTCTTTAGGTAATTCAATGCATCATTTTGACGCCTACTTCCGTTGGCTGCTTAATTTTCGCTAAAAGCACATGACCTTCACAGAAGTTTGATACATTTTCGAGGTGTTATCGCTATCATAAAATCTCATCTGATCCCTGCAAACTCTCTATCATGCATGCTCATGGGCTAGATGGCCACCACCACCCCAATAACGAGCCTTACCAACCACAATGATCTCATCATTTAGCCATCTAAGGACTTGTTTGGATGGGGTCATGGAGTTGAGACCGGTGATTCAAGAAGAAAATAGCGGTACCAGTAGCTTTCAACTTCGATTGATTCTGCTGTGATTTGGAAGAGGGAAATTGGTGGACCTGAGGTGATCTCATTTGGGGGCATGTCCTCTGTTCTGCTTATGAGAAAAGGAGCCCCCCCAGGGGCAAGAGTAACATGGGCTTCATGTGCAAACCAGCAGGTTTGCGGGGGGCAGCATCATCCCCACTCAAAAGGGCCTGCAGTTTCATTGGTCTCTTTATCAGTGCACTCTCTTGTGGCAGTTGTGGGCCTCTTGCCTTCCCCTATCTCTTTAGCCTTGCCCTCTGGTTAACCCTGTTTTTTTAGAGAATCTTTTTCTCTTTTTTCACCTTTCCAGTTTCTTGTACTGATGCTTTGGTCTTTCTTTTGGCAGGAGAATCTACATTTTTCCCCAGTCACTGTCATTCAAAGAACATGGGGCTGCGTACTCAGTGTGTGTGTACACACTTATTTCTGCATAATCATCATCATCATTATATATATATATATATATATATATATATATATATATATATATATATATTGAAAAGTAAGTGAGTTTTATTGATACTGAAGCAATAGTACAAAAATTTACAAGAATCATGAGACTAGGCCACTCTCTTACACTAATCTTGGATAATTATAGAGAGAGAAGAGGACCATAATCATCACCCTCTACTATAGTACTACTGTAGTACACCAAGTAAGTGTAAAGATTGACCCAAAACCTCAAATGTTGAATCAGTATCTCATAGCATATATAGAACAATACTGAAACACTTTCACTATAGTAGCCGCACCCTCTTGCACTGACTGAAGAATAAACTCTGTATTATAAGTTTTAGTTAGACAGAATATCAAGTTTGTTCCTATCCACCTTCCATTGACAGGTACTTAGCAGAATTCTGATATCCTCATAAAGGTTCATGAAGACTATGATCTTCTGCCTTTCTTTGAGCTGAAAGACTCTTTCATTTCTTTCTTTCCAGATATGCCACACAACAGCAGTTAAAGCTACCCTTGACAAAGATGTCTGCTTAGTTTTGTGAGAGAATCTGGATTGAAATAATTTTGCTTCTTCACTTAGACTGCCCATGGACTGATCCAGTATACCAAGCTTCTGTTTACACAGCCTCCAAATGTATGCTGAGTAAGGACATTAGAAGAACGGATGTTGGATATTTTCAATGCATTTCTTACATAATACACACAGATCATTATCAATAATGCCCAGTGTTTTTAAGAAACTCTTAGTAGGCAGTTTTCCTTTAAGAGCTCTTAAACAACATAACGGCATTTTTGGGCTTGAGCAATGGAACCAAATCATATTAGCTAATTCAAATTTATGGCCAGTATGTCTCCCATGTAGATGCAAAAGAATACTTTCCTGATTTTGTAAGCTTCCATAACCAAATGTCCCATTGCCGTGCATGAATATCCGGGACAGCTTGGCTTAGAATTGAGGGCCACACAGGGAGAAGCTCATTGTCAGCAAGATGCCATTGACCATTCATGATAATGTCTGCAACAAGCAGAGAAGATGAGGTAGTAGGTGCGTTGATCAAGTGAGTGTATAATGGCCCAGATGGTATCCATGTATCATACCAGACGAGTGTCTCAAGGCCATTACCCAACTTTTTAATCATCCATTGCAAAGCATTATTCCTGGACTGAACTATCCATTTCCAAGTACCAGAATCAAGAAGTGATGAGGTTGCCTGAGAAAAATGTGTATGTTTTAGATGACTACATCTCATCCATGATGCCCATGATGAATTTGATGTGAGTAGTCTCCAAACAAGCCTGACACCTGCTGAACTTACAAGGTCATGGACCTTCCTGAGACCTGTACCTCCCTCTTCCTTAGGAGTACATATGTCATCCCAACTCCAACAGTGCATTCTATCATTCCATACAAATGTTGCATAGATCTTCTCCAGTTCTTTTATAATAGAAACAGGCAGTTTGAATGAGAGCATCCAGTAAGCTAACAGATTGTGGAGTACTGATCTTATCAATTCCACCCTGCCTGCAAACGATAATAGATTCAACTGCCACTCTTCTACTTTGGCTCTTGTAACATCAAGCAAAGCTGAGAATTCCTTGTTTTTGGGTATTTGATTGATAGTAGAATACATATAGGATGTAACTAAGTTAATTTACGCACACTATTTTTAATCACAAAAAAATTTTGCTTGGTGAGATACAAACAAAAATTAGGGTGAGTGATACCCACAAGGTGTTTAAAAAATATTTTTGTGTGGTGAAAAGAGGTGTGTAGTTCCAGAAGGGGGGGGGGGGGGGGGGGGGGGGGGGAGATAGACTTGTATAGTTCAAGAAGGATTCGAGCCTTTGAAAGGATATGGAGATGAAACGTTCCCATTTAAATTCAATGTTATGCTATTCAAATTAAAGATCCACTCCATTGGAGTTGATCTATATTGTTAAGAGTACTTTAAAATATACAATTAAGTGTTTTGGATATTTTTTACTTATTCATCAAGTAGGTACAAAATAAACGACTGAAATAGTGAATTAGTTAGTTTAATGATGTAAAATATTTTAAACCTAATAAAAGTTAGTGTGTGAGATTTTTTTTAAATGTTTAGATTATGATCAAATAGTCAGATCGAGAATTTATATGTCTAAAATCATAAATCTAAGTAATATGCTATTTTCGGCTGTCCATTTTGTGCCTATTTGATGCATGGACAAAAAATCAAAAAACACTTGATTTTTAATTTTTAATTACTTTAAATAATATAGATTAACTTCGAAGAGTGAATCTTGTATTTGAATGTTGCCGCGATTCGGACACTTCACCGGACCATTCAATCAGTAGGAACGTTGGGCGGTGTGTACAAAGGGTATAGACGTAGTCAACGTGAGCTGATGACTTGCGCTTACTAGGAATTCCTCGTTGAAGGCCAACATTTGGAATGATCTATCCCCATCACGATGAAATTTAAAATATTATATAGCCCCGTTGTCCAAGGCTATAAACTCGTTGAATACATCAGTGTAGCGCACGAGCATCCCAGAACATCTAAGGATATCACAGGTCTGTACGGTATTGAATTTGAGTGGGAAGGATTTATGCTCAAATCCTTTCGAAAATAGCCAAGTCTCTCTCTCTCTCTCTCTCTCTCTCTCTCTCTCTATATATATATATATATATATATATATATATATATATATATATATATATATATATATATATATATATATATATATATATATATATATATATATAATGATTCTTAAACTAACTTCATGAGAACTCTACGGTGAAGCCACCCCATGGATGATCCTGTTGGGATTGACAACAACACGAAAGAAGAAAAGAGATGGAATCAAAGATCAATCTAAGACACCAGAATTACATGAAAAACCTAAACCGGGAAAAATCATAGAGCCGCACACAAATCCATATTTATTAGAGAGATTACAGGGGAGAAGAAAGAGAACCTCATCGCCGCTGTATACAATGGCACTCACAATAACATAATCTATTGATGCTTTATCACACTTGAACCTAATGAAGGTGTATTCCCTTTTATAGAAAAAATTAGGGTTACAAGTTGTGAGATCCTTAAACTGCCTTTAATGTGTTCCCAAAGTTTCGATGGCAAAAAACCTTCTAGACTGGTCCACTTCCAGGCTGGACTGCATCGCTTTCGCTAAGCACCTCTGAGGAGTAACTCTGCTTTGTATCTTCGGAGTGCTCCTCTGACTAGATGCTTCAAAGTGATCTTCCGCTCCGGAGACTATGCTGCAGAGCGCTCCTCCGACTAGGTGCTTCGGAGTGATTTTCCACTTCGGAAGGCACTATCGCTTCATCCTTATCATCAACTTGAAACTTCAAACTCGCCCAACGCCATTATACGGAAAGCTTCACCATCATTCCGGGATCATTGTGCTAACTGCGTATGGCAACAGACCATCAATGCAATAATCTGGCTCCACAACTTAATAATTTTCCACTTGAAAACTGATTATTGTCACTGCATTGCCACTATGTCTCTCTCTTGTTTGACTCTCAATTCATAATGGTATTTGTTGTGCTCAACTCCAGATCTTCATCTAGAAGACTCATGGAGGCTGAGCAGGTCTTCAACTTCTCTATCGTGACCATCTTAGTCAGCATGTCTGTGAGATTCTGACTCTTGTATATTTTTGTTGGCCCAATGGCCTTCCACTCTAGTTTTGATGATGATCAACACTCATGTAGTTATGTTTACTAATATTCTTGTGTTTCTAAGTTTCAGATCATTAACAGGATATTAGTTGATGATTAGCTTCAACAAGATGATTAGAAGCTTATCATGGTGATTCCGGTGCCAAAGCTTAAAGATCATACCTTTGCACTTGGAGAATCACGGAGTTTTGGAGCAAGTCTACTTGAAGATGAAGATCGTCAAGAAGACTTAGGTATCCTAGTTTAGATAGAGTTTTTTTTAGATCCATTTGTAAAGCTTAGTTTAGTTGATATGCTCAAGTGAACACAAAATACACACATTTTATGATTTGATATTTGGTTTTTATGAATAGTGATCAAAACAAGTTTACATATGTTATATGTATAGTAGATGTTTTCTATTTATACATACATGCTTTAACTTGGTAAACAAACTTATTTTGTTATCCCTATTCATGTTTTGAAAAAATCAAGTTTGACAAAATACAAGGTTTTGTTTTTGATAAAATTTGCAAGACTCAAAAATGAATTGATATGTTGATATATTGTCTTGAAATTTTTATCACATGTTTATGTTTCAACATAAAATGATAAAACAATTTTTATGGTATTTTTAAAAGAGATAAAAGATTTTTTAGAAAATATTTTTCCAAATTTTTCTGACCTGGTTTTGTGCTGACAGGCTGGTCGGCCGACCGGGACGTCGACCGCACCAAGGGCCGGTCGACCGATGTGCACAGACGTGCACGTCTGTTAGGCACAGTGGACGGTCGACCGAGCCGGTCGACCGGGTCTGAGAGCTCTGCTCTCGGTTTGTTTCGGTCGACCGGGCCGGTCGACCGCTATTGCCCAACGGTCACATTTTTGACCGTTGGCGGTCGACCGGGCCGGTCGACCGGTGGCCTGTCAGGCTGCCACATCAGCCTAACGGCTAGTTTTGTATAGGGGCTATATAAACCCCATCTCTTTGGGGATTTTGGCCAAGTTTTCTAGGAGAAAAATTTTCAGTTTTCTGAAGTGTTTAAAAGAGTTTTCAAAAGAGTTTTAAGTGCAAAAACTTCTCATCTTTATTTGTTTTGGGTTTTTGGAAAATCAAAGAAAACTAGGTTTTGGGATATTGATTTGGTGTTTCATTTTCTATCTTATACAAGAGATTTCCCAAGTAGTTTTTCTTTGTTGCTTGTTTCCAAAAACACTTTGATTCCACACTTGAGCTATCTTCTATCCTAATCTATTTAGGATCTTGTTTTTGTGAAAAAGAAAAAAGAAAAGAGGTTTGTGGTTGAGATATACCACTTGTTGTAAACCTTGATTTCTTGAGTTGCTCCCTCTTGGGTAGAGGTGGAGAGTGTTGTATTGGGTTGTTGGTTTGGATCCCTCTTAGGTAGAGGTGATTGAGTTTGGTTGTAGACCTCTTCGGTAGAGGTGTTGGTTGTTGTATTTTGGCTACGGGCCTAACCCCTCGGTTGTGAGGAGGTTGTTGTTTGAGAGAGGAGTTTGGTACTCCTAGAGTTGTAAGAAATCCTCTTCGGTAGAGGTTCCCTCGGTGGGAGTTGAGATAGTGGAAATCCTACACGGTGGTGTAGGCGGGGATGTAGAGCAAGGTGCTCGAACCTCGAAACAAATCTTGTTGTTTGCGATTGCTCCCATTGTCTCTCTAACTCTCTCTCATTTACTTTGTGCAAAGCATCATACTTCATATCATACCATATTTGCTTGTGTTGTGCATAATTCATATTGCCTTGCATTATTTCATATTGCTATATCCTTATTGCGTGGCTTGATTGTGTGTGCACATTGTGAATTGCTTGTGTGTTTGTGCATCACCTATACTCATCCAACAAGAGCTTCACATAGCGCCTCAACCCATATCTAGGGGAATCAAGAGGAGTTAGTCCAGAGCCTCGCAAGGGGAATTCGGCTACACTTGTTGGATTGTATTAAGTGTGTTGCAAGATTTGCATTAGCTTCCGCATTTAGCGCACTTAGTTTGCATTTAGTTTCTTAGATTAGCACTTACACCTATTCACCCCCCCTCTAGGTGTTTTTCAATTGGTATCAGAGCTAGTGCTCCTGATACTTAGGCTTAACATCCTAGGAGTGAGATCCATTTGCTTGCTAATCTCATTTGCATTTGCTTGTTTGCACACATCTAGTTTATACCATGGACTTCATGACCCCACCTAGCTATGATCCTTCCAACATTGATATTTGGAAGTATAGGATGTCCATGTACCTAAAAACCCTAGGTTTGCATGTCTTTCTTGCCGCCACCAAGAGATGTTATCTTGGTGATTGCAATCATATAGGGGCCAATGCACAAGCCCTAGAGGCTATTAGAAGCACATTACCTAAAGATTATCTTATGTGTGTTTCTAATCTTGATTCCGCTTTTGCAGTGTGGAACAAGTTGACTTCAACCACCACCTCCAAGCTTCAAATCCAAATCCAAGAAGAGGAATCTAGTGGAGAATCCAACTCTACATGCTACATGGTCCAAGGGAATGACTCCCTTGAGGTACATTCGGAATCTCAACTAGATAGTAATGATTGTGCTAGTTCTTCAAATGATTATGTTGATCCCCATGCCTTAAATGAAGAACTATCTATTGTGTGTGAAAAGTTAATAGAAAATATAACGTGTTGAAAAAGAAAAGTCTAGATATTGAAAAAGAAAATAAATGTTTGCATTCTAGACTTGATTGTGTTTTGCAAGAGAAAGTTGAGGTCTATAATGAAAGGGATTCATTGAGATCTCAATTGGAACTTGCTTTAAAAGAAAATAAATTTTAAAGTCTAAAAATGATTGTGAAACTCTTTTGAAGAAAAATGAAAATTTGTCTTCTAAAGTTGATTTTGTTTTAAAAGAGAATATTGTTTTGAAAAACAAAATCATTTCTATTTCAAATGAGTTGAATGTTTGTTTAGATAAGAATATTATTTTGCAAAATAAAATTGATGCACATGTTTGCCATGCTAGTGTAGCTTCTTATCTAGTCTACCTAATGCATGTACCTCTTCTTCTAAAATTATTGATGATATTTGTATGTTAAAGAAGAGAGTAGATTGTTTGGGCTCCACTATGAGCCAATGTGTCATGAACCACTCACGGTTGGAACCTTGGTTCGAAAGAAACAAGTTCTATCCTTTATGCATGCACACCCTCCACGGCATACACATGCTCCTCATGAACACCATCACACCATGTATGCTCATGTGTACACATGTACACATTGTGGTCGAAAAGGCCATCTTGCTAAATTTTGCTATGATCATTTACATGTTTCAAATTTAGCAAAGAAATTTGTTTGGGTTAGAGAAGGGACTAACCCCCATGGACCCAAAAGAGTATGGGTACCAAAGACCACCCCTCCTATTATTTTTGATGTAGGTGTGGGCTCTCACATGACGTGAGAGTGATGACACCTTGGAGTGGATGCGTTCCGGACTTCATGGAAATCAAATTGGATGCATCACTTTCAAGGGAAGATTTGGTGGAGATGACCACCATGTTTTGGAGACAAGGAGAGTTGCTTCTTCGGTTTTGGTAACAATCCTTTACTCCCATTTATTGTTTACATGCTTTCCATTTCATTGCTTATAGCATGTTTTGATGTTTTATAGCATGTTTCATTGTCTATGGATTAGTATGTTCATTCCATGTTTATTAGATCCTTGACATACATGTATAGTATTTGAGACACACATGCTTATTTGATTCACATTTAGCGTTCTCACCGTTTGTTTAAGCTATAATGTACATCATGAATCTAATACATGTGAATTTACATAGTAATCATGTCTTAGTTTTATCATGATGATTTTTATATTGTGTTTTGATGCTTCATGTTAAGGTTACTTGTTTAGATGTTAGTTTTCATTAAGACTAGGAATTATACTTGTATATATAGTGGGCTACAAATAAATCTATATATGTTGAGCTTGATTGCTTATTTGAACCCATTAGATGTGCTAGTATAGTCTAGTTTTGATGATTCATACATTTCAAACTTGTATTCCATTTTTGGATTTGTTTATGATTGTGTGTTTCACTTCATGTATATGTTTGTATTGCCAAACTTTAAGATATACATGTATACCCCTTGAGTCATTTGCCTTTCATGCAAATCTATATTTGGACTCAATTGTGTTAGGGATATGTATGTATACTTCATGTTTGACAATTCATACATATACCTTGAAATGAAATTTGTTGTGATGAAAATTTAGTTTTTCATGTTTCATGTATTTATGTTTAACTTCATGTATATGTCTATCTAGTTCAAACTAATCTTATACATATACATCTTTTTGAGCCACGTGCCTTCATGAATATACATTTAGTGGACTCGTTGAGTTTTGGATATGTATGTATATTTTAGCTTGTATTAGACATACATATACCTTGAAGATTAAATAAGGAGTTTTATATGATTTTTCATGTTTTTGATGGAATTATGTTTTAAGGAATAATTGAGCTTAATGAAATATTTTTCATGATTATGATCTTCACATATTATTTGTACACTCATATCTATTGCTCATATTTTGTTTCTCATGAGTTATGCTTTATTGGTTAGAGTGATGATTATCATGTGAATTTCATTTTTGTTTTATTCCTTGCTTGAAGGATTTCGTGCTAGTTAACAAGCTTTCCATTTAACTAGTTGCGGTGTTCTTCATTTTGATAGTGATTTTCAAACAAAACTACATTTTCAAATCTATCTTTGAAAACCCCTACCTTCCAAGGGCGGTAGGATGGGAGATCATGTTCATGTATGCCCTAATTGAAAATCTTTAAAACTTGAATTATGATTGGGTGGTAGATAATATGATGTATGCACTTGAGCTTATTGTTATGTCAATTGGTATCATTGAACTCTTTCAATTGGTATCATTTTGATCTTCTTGTATACTCATATATGTTTTGTATGTATGTATGCTTTAAATTCCAAGTATATCAATTTCTATTGGTATCTATTTTTCATACATATATATGTTTGTGTTTATGCTAGTGCTTGAGTTTCAATTTTGTTTAAATTGATTACTTTTAAATTGTTATCAAGACTATGCATGTCTTTAGTTTGTTTTCATAAAGGGGAGAAAATTTGATTTTGTACTTCAATTGGTATTTGTACTCCCACTCTTTATGATTAAAGTTGTTATTTTGAACATATGATATCAACATCAAATTTGTTATATATTTTCAAAAATGAAATATATTCTTACAATTGGTATCAAAATTTGTGTTTAGACATTCGAAATTTGTTATGTTTAATTACAATTGGTATTTTCAAAATTTTGTTTAAAGAAAATATTCAAAGTTTTGATTTGTATTTCCTATATGCAAGGAGAGCTTAACATCTCTCTTACATATAGATTCATGTTGAGTATATTATAAATTGAGGAGCTTGACAACTCTTCTTTATATGATATACGTGTGTAGGGGGAGCTTCACATCTCCTCTTATGCATTACATAATATGTGTTATGTGAATTGGGGCTTGTCATCCCTTCTTCATGTAATGCATATGTGTAGGGAAGCTAACTTAGCGTCTTCCTCTTCATGAATGTATATAGCATATAACATATATTGATCCTTGTTATTGGTATCAAGATGCTTCATTGACATATTTTCAATTGATATCATGTTTAAAGTCACCCCTTATTGACTTTGTTTTTGTTTTAGACAAAAAGGGGGGGAATATTGTTTGCATCGTTTTGATTGACAAAAAGGGAAAGATTTTTACCCCTCGTTTTATTTATGGTTTTGATTACCCCTTTGTTGATGATTGACAAAAAGGGGGAGAAAGATTATGAAGTTTTATATGCATGCTTATGTTTATGCATATATTATGTTTTAATCTCAAGAATCTCAAGAATATTAAGTTTAATTGATTTATAGAGTTTGCTTTGTAATTGGTATCTAGAGCTTATTTTGTTTTGAATATTCCATTTGATATCTAGAACCATTTATTGTTTATGCATATGCATGTTTCATGTTTAATATTCATTGCATATATTATTGTTTATCCCTATGCATGAGTTAAGGGGGAGCTTCTTTGAAGCTTAACTTTAATCCATGCATATATAACTCCATGAGTTTTGTCATCATCAAAAAGGGGGAGATTGTTGGCCCAATGGCCTTCCACTCTAGTTTTGATGATGATCAACACTCATGTAGTTATGTTTACTAATATTCTTGTGTTTCTAAGTTTCAGATCATTAACAGGATATTAGTTGATGATTAGCTTCAACAAGATGATTAGAAGCTTATCATGGTGATTCCGGTGCCAAAGCTTAAAGATCATACCTTTGCACTTGGAGAATCACGGAGTTTTGGAGCAAGTCTACTTGAAGATGAAAATCGTCAAGAAGACTTAGGTATCCTAGTTTAGATAGAGTTTTTTTTAGATCCATTTGTAAAGCTTAGTTAGTTGATATGCTCAAGTGAACACAAAACACACACATTTTATGATTTGATATTTGGTTTTTATGAATAGTGATCAAAACAAGTTTACATATGTTATATGTATAGTAGATGTTTTTATTTATACATACATGCTTTAACTTGGTAAACAAACTTATTTTGTTATCCCTATTCATGTTTTGAAAAAATCAAGTTTGACAAAATACAAGGTTTTGTTTTTGATAAAATTTGCAAGACTCAAAAATGAATTGATATGTTGATATATTGTCTTGAAATTTTTATCACATGTTTATGTTTCAACATAAAATGATAAAACAATTTTTATGGTATTTTAAAAGAGATAAAAGATTTTTTAGAAAATATTTTTCCAAATTTTTCTGACCTGGTTTTGTGCTGACAGGCTGGTCGGCCGACCGGACGGTCGACCGCACCAAGGGCCGGTCGACTGATGTGCACAGACGTGCACGTCTGTTAGGCACAGTGGACGGTCGACCGAGCCGGTCGACCGGGTCTGAGAGCTCTGCTCTCGGTTTGTTTCGGTCGACCGGGCGGTCGACCGCTATTGCCCAACGGTCACATTTTTGACCGTTGGCGGTCGACCGGGCCGGTCGACCGGTGGCCTGTCAGGCTGCCACATCAGCCTAACGGCTAGTTTTGTATAGGGGCTATATAAACCCCATCTCTTGGGGATTTTGGCCAAGTTTTCTAGGAGAAAAATTTTCAGTTTTCTGAAGTGTTTAAAAGAGTTTTCAAAAGAGTTTTAAGTGCAAAAACTTCTCATCTTTATTTGTTTTGGGTTTTTAGAAAATCAAAGAAAACTAGGTTTTGGGATATTGATTTGGTGTTTCATTTTCTATCTTATACAAGAGATTTCCCAAGTAGTTTTTCTTTGTTGCTTGTTTCCAAAAACACTTTGATTCCACACTTGAGCTATCTTCTATCCTAATCTATTTAGGATCTTGTTTTTGTGGAAAAAGAAAAAGGAAAGAGGTTTGTGGTTGAGATATACCACTGTTGTAAACCCTTGATTTCTTGAGTTGCTCCCTCTTGGGTAGAGGTGGAGAGTGTTGTATTGGGTTGTTAGTTTGGATCCCTCTTAGGTAGAGGTGATTGAGTTTGGTTGTAGACCTCTTCGGTAGAGGTGTTGGTTGTTGTATTTTGGCTACGGGCCTAACCCCTCGGTTGTGAGGAGGTTGTTGTTTGAGAGAGGAGTTTGGTACTCCTAGAGTTGTAAGAAATCCTCTTCGGTAGAGGTTCCCTCGGTGGGAGTTGAGATAGTGGAAATCCTACACGGTGGTGTAGGCGGGGATGTAGAGCAAGGTGCTCGAACCTCGAAAAAATCTCGTTGTTTGCGATTGCTCCCATTGTCTCTCTAACTCTCTCTCATTTACTTTGTGCAAAGCATCATACTTCATATCATACCATATTTGCTTGTGTTGTGCATAATTCATATTGCCTTGCATTATTTCATATTGCTATATCCTTTATTGCGTGGCTTGATTGTGTGTGCACATTGTGAATTGCTTGTGTGTTTGTGCATCACCTATACTCATCCAACAAGAGCTTCACATAGCGCCTCAACCCATATCTAGGGGAATCAAGAGGAGTTAGTCCAGAGCCTCGCAAGGGGAATTCGGCTACACTTGTTGGATTGTATTAAGTGTGTTGCAAGATTTGCATTAGCTTCCGCATTTAGTGCACTTAGTTTGCATTTAGTTTCTTAGATTAGCACTTACACCTATTCACCCCCCCCTCTAGGTGTTTTTCAATTTTCACTAGTGATAACACACTGTCCTTCAAAAGAATGTGGATAAAGTGGTACCTCACATCAATATACTTGGGTCTATATTGTTAGACTGGATTGTTGGCAAGATTTATAGCACTCTAGCTATCATTGTATAGTGATGGAGTCACATGCTCCTTGTCAAGCTCTTTCATAAAATCCTTTATCCATATTAGCTTCTTGCAAGATTCTATCATTGCAACACATTTAGCCTCTGTCGTAGACAAGATGACTATCTTTTGCAGCCTCGACTCCTAGCCATTGTTCCACTTCTCAAAGTGAAAACATAACCAGTGATACTTCTCCAACTATCTTCATCACTGCAAAATCGGAGTCTATATATTCGTGCAAACGAATGTCAGTGCCATCATAGCATAATATCATATCTGAACTCCTTTTCAGATATCTCAAAATTCACTTTACTGCTCTCCATTGCTCCTTCTCGAGATTGCTCATATACCTACTAACAACTCTCACTGGTTTGAGCAATGTATGGCCCCGTACAGACCATAACATACATCAAGCTACCCACAGCGGATGCATATGGCACCTCCGATATAAGAGCCTTCTTATCTTCCATTGTCGGAGCCTGTGCCTTTGAGAGTTTGAAGTGACCTCCGAGCGGGACATTCACAGGTTTAACATCCGACATGTTAAACCTCTTCAGTACCTTCTCTATATAATCGGTGTGTGATATCTTCAATAGCCTCTTTTCTCACTTTCTGTTGATTCTCATTTCAAGAATTTTCTTTGCTGGACTGAAGTCTTTCATTGAGAATTCTTTCGCCAACTTGGCTTTGAAATCACAATCTCCTTCATGATTGACCAGACAATAAGCATATCATCTATATATAGTAGTAGTATGATGTAGGAATTTTCAAACCACTTGGAATAGTAATAGTGATCAGCCTGCAGTTTTATGAATCCATTGCAATCATGAATCTGTCGAACTTCAGATACCACTAATTCGGAGCCTGTTTCAAGTCATAGAGACTCTTCTTAAGCTTGCAAACTAACTGCTCCTTTTCTGGCATAATATAATCTGTGGCTACATCATATAGATCTTCTCCTCTAAATCACCATAGAGAAATGCAATTTTAACATCCAGCTATTCTACATCCAAGTCCTCTGCTACCACAATACTCAGAACAGATCTAATAGTCGTTAAGTTCACAATAGAAGGGAAAATCTTGAAAAGTCAATACCTTTATGCTGTTGAAAATCCTTCAAACCATCCTCGTCTTGTACCTCTTGGTACTATCATGCTCTTTCTTCAACCGGCAGACCTATTTGTTATACAGGACTCGCTTGCTTTTGACAGTTCAACCAAATCTCATGCTTGGTTCTTTATAAGAGACTCTATCTCATCATCCATTAGCAAGCTCTCACTTGTCCTTGGCTTACACCTGTAAAGTCTCTTTACCAAAAGATGATGAAAATATTAAATAAATATCACAAATATGAAGCATGAAACAAGCTAATATCACAATTATCAACATGAAATAAGTATCACAAATATGAACATGAAACAAGTACCATAAATACTTATTTCATCTAAACTCTCTAAATATTAAGTATCACACATATCACAAGTAAATGAAGCCTGAAAAATACTTTACCACTGAGCATGCTCTAGAACGAATTCCGCCTTTTCTTTGCAAAGATCATCCACTTCATCATCAATGTATGTTTTTCTTTTTATTAAACTGTAAAAATATTAAAATATTCATCATGTTGAGTTTAATATTAACAAAATGACAAAAGTAAATTTATGTCAAATGATTATACATGTATTAGAATGGGATTCCATGAGAGGTAATGATCTCTCGCATAAAACTGCATCCCGTAGTATATGTGCATCACGCTATCCGGTTAACGAGGACACTACAAGAATTAAATAATAAGATATAAATTAAACATTTTTAATTTTTTAAAAATATCAAATGCAAAAAGAAAAATACATTAATAATCCTCCATGTAGGATGCATACCAATAGACCTCACATTTTGGTTACTATTTATGATAAACATAGGCACGACTCTTTTCATAAAACAAATAAGAATATTAATAAAAAATCTATACTAGAGTTAATGAAGTATATTTAAGTATTAAATACTTACATATTAATCACATCAACAATCTCATGTCATGGCTTGTGACGCAATGAGTCCATCCAATATAAACAGTGTTGTATGGGTCAATCACACGCAACGTTCAATGTGAACTGTAACAGAAATTAGTATGAAATTAAATTGAAATAATAATTAAATTTTATTATAAAACTCAAGTACTTACTCCGTATTAAATAGTTCAAAATACAACCTACTGCGCTGACATCTTTGCATTGTATTCGCGATAAACATAGCTTTTCCTTTTCAGCATCAACCGAAGCACCATAAACACATGCGATATGTATGGATAAATAAAATCACACATAGCACTGCCCATACGATCACATATCTTATATAAAAATCTAAAATAACAATTAAAATAACAATTAAAAAAATCTAAAAATATTTCATTCATATAAATAAATAAACATTAATTATTCACTTAATATATACAATGATGCATGCACGCTTATCTGCTCCTTGCCTACGAACTATAAAATATCATTACGTTCGAGGCTTAGTGGTGAACTATATCCAAGGATAAAATGAGGTATAATTATTTCGATAATGTCATCTATTCTTATCTTCGACCTTAAAATACCCACTATCCTTAGTTGCTTGAAGATATTTTCATTTTTTTTCCCGTTGAAATGGTTGGTTGACCGTCTGTTTTGTGGGTTGGCTCCCCGCTGGACGTGTCATACCCTTTCCTTTATCCAATTCCTGTCACTGTATCATATTATCATTAATCACTTGTATATTTTTAATTAAAAAAACTTATACTTTAATTTTAATAACATATCGGGGCATACAAAGAAACAAGTCCTATTGATCACACAATAAAAGAACCAACAGTATCACTAATGGTGTTTATCTCATCGGTTGGATATGGTAAATATGCATTAATATCCAGCGGTTCTATAATCCATACTTAAACATTATCAGATCCAAGTGGCTGACCGTGAAGTACTTGGTTATCACCGTTGGTGTTGTACTCTTTGTGATAATAATAATAATAATAATATAATAATAATAATAATAATAATAAGCATGATATGAACAAAACAAATCTATCACAAAATAAATTACAAAGTAATATTATCTTTGAAATTTGGGATAAATGTATTGACAACGAGCAAGAATCATGTCTGCTATACGGTGGAGGATGAGGATGCTCATAATAGGGTGAGGTCAATACTGCTCATTGTTTTCCATAAATGTTGGATATGGGAAACCTTACAAAATTCGAAGAGATTTACAAGTAAAAATGAAAAAAAATAACAAGTATCTCTTCTTGAGATTCTGGGAAAGTGTGTCGGTGAAGGTTTGATCAGCACACGACCACTTTGTTCCATTGACGATGTGAATGATCGAGTCTTCAGGTTTTTGCTTAGGAATTTTCTTCTCACCTGGTTTCAGAAATCCTTCGAGAGATGAAGATCTTGAGGGCATTAGCACCCTGAAAGAGAACTAAAGTTCCCTGAAGAAGCTAGGAAGTTAGAGATCAATCTCTTGTGAAAATTCTAACCTCTAGATCCAGGAAAATCAGCCATGAGCCCCTCCTTGCAATAGGCTATTTATATGCTCTATGAGGTGTAACTGCTCCCCTAAAATCAGTAAAGTGTGTCAGCTTAGCTTCGCACCTGAAGCTATAATAGCTTCACTGTGAAGCTAAACGCAGCTTGTGCCTAATTAGTCAGCTGGCTTGGATTTGTTACACCAATTCCCTGATTTGCTCCATTAAGTGAGAGATTTCCCTTGATCTTCTCCAACTAATTAAGGAGTAAAAAGATTACAGCAATTAACTACCCAAAGTAATATTATCACATTAATCTCGTGTTGAGATTTTTAAATGATAAAAAATGATCATAAAAGCCCGCGCAGAGCAAAC
The DNA here is from genome assembly GCA_038442645.1 of Agave tequilana. Taxonomy (NCBI): domain Eukaryota; kingdom Viridiplantae; phylum Streptophyta; class Magnoliopsida; order Asparagales; family Asparagaceae; genus Agave; species Agave tequilana. The sequence goes on along the minus strand of JAVJIF010011525.1, from coordinate 3,492 downwards.
TTCATGCGAAACTGAGAAATGAGCCCACAGTGAAGCTAAAAAGAGCTTGCAGCGAAGATAGAAAGAGCTTGCAGCGAAGCGAAAAAGATAGCTCTTTGATAGAACTGAGGTTAGCTTCAGAAGCGACGCTGAGAAATGAGGCCACAATGGAGCTACTCTGAGCTTGTTGCAAAGCTAAATGTTAGCCTCTTGGGCTTCTTCAGAAGGCAAATACTTGGTTTACTGTCTGCTTAATTGATCAGTGGAGTCCAAGTCACTGATTTGTCCATCATGGATGAACAAGTTTTCAGCCTGTATGTGACTTGTCTTTTAGAAGTGTCGACAAATTAGACGTTGTTCGGACCAGTTGCAGAGCTGCCTTGGAGTTTGTCTTTTCGAAGTGTCAACAAAACCCCCTTGAAAGTTTTTGTGAATCCATAATGAATTAGTGCAGATTCCGAAATACTTTGAACTTGAAACGATGACCTATATTTTGACATTTCTTAGGTCAGAAGGGCCTATTGGGCTCGGTACAAATGTGCATTGAACAAGGTAACAAAATTGATTTAACTTAGGAACTCCATGTGAAGTGACTTCATGCGAAGCTAATGGATGAACTCTTAGAGGAGCTAAACTGATGCTTCAGGCAAAGTTAAAAATTGAGCTTGCAGCGGAGCTAGAATAAAACTTCATGCAATTCTAATGATAAGCTCACAACAGAGTTAAAAATAAAGCTTGACGCGAAGCTGAAGATGGCGCGAAGCTAAGCATCTTCACTCTTCAGGTTTCTGAACCTCCAACCGTCGTTCCAAATTAATTTGAAATGACAACTTTGCACTCTTTTTAAGATGGCGAAACTAAAGACATTGTGTCTATAAAAAGCCAACTTGGCTAAAATTTCAAAGAAGCTTTCTCTTCTCATCTTCGAGATTTTCAGAGATCAAGCATCTCTTTATCTTCTTCCTTCGAGATCTTTAAGATCTTTTGTGAGATCTAATGGCGCCCAAACAACGCGCAGGGAAAGAGATTGCTACCTCTTGGCGGCGCCGCTTCCTCCGGCCATCGAATTACCCATTGTAACACCCATTGTCGAATACGTACTCAGATACGTATTCTGATTTTCGATCATATTCTTTCAATTTTTCTTCATATTTTGTAATATCCCTAATTAATAATACAATATTTTTCTTTTTCTAAGAAATTTTTTTTTGTTTTACTAGTTATCTTTTTATTATTTGTTAAATTGATCTATGATTTATTTCATTATTAAATACACAAATTATTTAGTATAATAAATGGTAGTTTGGCTTTATATATATACCATTATTACTTTTAGCATTTTAATTACTAATTAGTATTTCTACTATTACTATGGTTATTTTATTTATTGTTATTATTATTAGTATTATTACTCTTATTGTTATTATTATTGTTGTTATTATTATTACTATCTCATTTTGATTATTATTATCATTTATTATTGTTATTATTATTATTTCTTCTAATGTTATTATTGTTACTATTATTTATTATTATTAATTGTTATTAGTAGTGATTGTTAGTAATTATTATTATCATTATTATTGCTATAATTAATGCTGTGTTGGCATTTTTATTATTCTCCCTCTTTCATTTTCCCCCTCACCCATTATCACTTATCTAAACCCAAACCCAATAGCCTTATTTCTAAATTCAAACCCATTAGTCAAGCCCAACCCTTACCCATTAGTCATAACCCTTACCTATTAGCCTACCTAACCCGAAACCCAAACCCATTTCTATTTCTCTAATCATAAACCTAACCCTAAAATTAATCCCCTTCATAAACTCTTCTCCTCCCATCACGGCAGCAGTCACCCCACAATTTCTTCTTCTCCAATTCCCTCTAGCCAAACCCACTACTCATGCACCATCTCCCTCGTCACCGCCACTAGTCGGCCCACACACGCCTCCTCTCTCCCTCACACACACAAGATTTTAATGGAGGATTTATTTGCCGCCACCCACCGCCTCTATGGAAGACGACGAGCACGATCGAAGGAGATGGAGACTAAGTGCATCTGTTCTTGTGGCTTTACATACTTTTTTTATTCCATTTGATCTCTCTTTGGTGGAAACATGATCTTTATGATGATGACAGAAAAGCTCAAACTTCAAGTATAAGCCTAGTCAAAGGATACTGATTATAATGAGATATTGCTTTTTTTCTTCATGTATCTTCTTAATGATGTTAATATTGTGTGGAGTATATTTCAAAAGAATCCAGAGTAGGTCCTGGAGATCTCCGATTCAAGCTTCAAAAGAAAGCTTCAGAGCAAGTTTATCAAGGTGCTAGGGACACAGGAATCTAGGATCTTCATGAAAAAAAATTGTCTGGTACTAAGCACCCAACCCGGAGACTCCAAGCCCGGAGCACGCTCACAACCGCACTCCCACCCTCTTGGCCGAGACCCACAGCGCCAGCACATAACAGATCTCCCTCTCCATCGTGCCGTCGGAGATCTTCCACACTGCAGTCCTGAAACCCCCATGGCAGCCCCTTGGCTAAGCCAAACCTCAGAGCTCTATCTCCTCTGCCGACGAGCACGAGTACCTCGGAACCACCATCGGAGTACTCCATCACCTCCATGAGCCTCTGCGACCTTTGTCGGTATTGCCTCCAGCCTCCGCGAATGCCCGCTACTCCACGAATTCTCTGCTGGCCGTAAGTGATTCCCTTTCTCTCTCAGTTTACATTTTTGTGCGTGTGTGTATTATTCATGTAGGTTCATATGTAAATATGTGTGGTGTGTGTGTGTGTTGAGTTTAATTGGGTGTGAACTATAATTATGTGGGTGTTGGTTTTTTTATGCATGGAAAAATATGTATGCATGTGGGTGTGTTCACATGAGGGTGCATGCATGTGCATGCGTGTGTGGTTGTGTGCGTAGGTGGTTGTGAGGATATATATATGAATGGGCATGTATAAATGGGTGTGTGTGTGTGTGTGTGTGTGTGTGTGTGTGTATATACATACATATATATATCATATATATATATATATATTATATATATATATATTAGATATATAATATATATATATATATATAATATATATATATATATATATTATATATATATATAAAGTGCATGTATATTATGTATATAAGAGTGTACGTGTATGTATGTGGAGTGTATGTGTATGGTGTGTATATTATGATTGTAAGGGTGTGAGTTCATGTGTTTGTGGATTCATGTTGCGGTGATTTCAGACACGTTCGTGCGATCCGGACCCGTTACGGGAGATTCAGAGTTGTATTCGTTATGAACCTGATACACAGGAGATTCAAAAACTGACCCATGAGATGATTCGGAGATTCATACTGGTTCGTACAGTGGAGAAGACGGCGATTCAGTTCGAACACCACGTTATTTCATATGAGTTTGCTTTCGTATTATTTTCTTATTTACCATCGTCAATACATATTTGTGTTATATTCATATTATTTCATGTGACCACTTGATATATTATAC